>JABFPM010000950.1:0-23584 GCA_022817325.1 Idris sp. 1 HC-2018 | reverse complement strand
TTTTCAATGATGAATTTTTAAGCTGAGATACATATATTTCATTTATTTCATATATATATTAATCAGAAAAAGTTAATGTATAAAAAAACTGTCTAGTTCATCAAAAAATGGCAAAAAATTGTAATTTGTCGTATATTTTTATTATAATTTTCATAAAATCATAATAGGTACGCAATCTACAATACTTTTCCTACAATTTCACGTCGATCGAAAGTGAAAACCACGCAGAGCGTCGTAAAGTTCAAAAATTTGAAAATGATTAATTGTAAAATCAAAAAATAGCATAAAAAAATTATTTATAAGGTTTAAGTACATTTATTTCCTTACCTCTGGTTGTGTGAAAATAATCTTCAGTTAACATACTTCACACATGCAAATTTTTGTTAATCTAGGTTCAAAACAAACGGTCTTGTAAGCACTTTGACAAAATATACTATTTTTCTTGATTTTGTTTACTATTTAGACTAAAAGTGCGGTAGAATAAAAAATTAAAGTTCGGTAAAAAAACGTTTTTAAATAGAGCATAATTATCCTTTTTTCTTGCTCTACAATACTTTAAATGGGCCCATTGAATTTTTTACCTTTTTTTTACCCCAACTCCTTGTAACCTCAAGATTCTCTTAATTTTAAATTTTGTGTTACACAAATTATATTTTAAAATTTACGAGATGAAAGGAGACTTTTATTTGAACTCACCATAAATATACGAAATAATTGATTCAAATTAAAATTAAATTTGGAAAGACTTGTGTTTTAAAACTAATTGCAGGTTCATCTCATTTTTCAGTCGTAAATTCGTAATCCTTTGAAATAATCCTAATTACGAATGTAAATTTTCGATTTATCTTCTAGTTTCTTATTATACATTTTTCACAGTGCTCAATTACACTGAATTTATTAATTTGAATTAAAAAACTGATATAACTAAATTTCGTTTTCAAAGCAATTATCAATAAAAATGCAGCTTTGCTGAATGAATATGATCTTTGAAATAACATGTGTCGATACTTTGTAATATACTATTGTGCAATATTTCGCAGCACTACACAACGTATAATTCTACATGCAATACGGTATCATGTAACGTGTATAAGTATATCGGTTCTCTCATTTTCACCTCAGTGGTTTTATTCACACAATGATCCATTCTTATATCATCTATATAAAAGTGACGCTGGCATAAAATATCCCTCTACACGTAGTACATCACGATTTCATGATGCTCGCACCATTTATGCCTCGCATTGTGGATACCAGCAATGGGTGTAAGTCGAGCGAAACGTGGCGGTCAGAGCTTCATGTTAGATGTTGAACAAATGGACCTCTTGAGATCATAAGAAGGCGTACGCGAACGTAGCCACTTGAACCATTATCGAATTATTCACTCACATCGAACGCCATCTATCTTCCACAAGCTTGATCGCAACGTGTTATTATTTGATCCTCACTTTGTTAGCAATCTGACTTTATAAGAGTTCCGCGGTCATTTCTCTTTTCAAGATCCTGCTATGAAATCTGGATTAACTCTAATATTTCTCATGGATGTTCCGAAAACGAGGCATTATCTTACCGATGTAAAAGCTGAAAAACAACCTACTGAAAAAACTCATACATTTTGGACGAACAACACGTGTATTACAATTTTGAGCTTAACATATAAATTATTCACAAACCAAACATTAAACTTTTCAATTAGCGAAGCAAATTTCTGAAAATGTATCCAGTTTTTATGTAAACAATTTGAATTTACATGTAATATAAATATATTTACATTGAATTGAAAAATGTATTTAGTTTGTAAGTTTCCGTTTAAAACTCGCTGGATTTTTGCAAGGTCTCATTTAGAATTGAATATCTCTGGGCTCACAACAACTAAAGAGTTTCTCTTCTCTTCTTGCTGGCGATTATTAATTGTTTCATCTCGACCTTATCCGCACCTCCCAAGTAAGACTAAGCAAATACGAGAGGCGTTACTTTCCGTGATGTACGAGCTTAAAAGCCCCCACGACCCGAGCTGCTCAGCTCATGAAGTGCATCGCACTAGACGGGGAAGATACGACGAACGAGTAGTAAAGTGTTATTCACTGATTTATATTTCTTGGCTGAAAGCAGCGTGCTGAAATACACTGGCTCACTCTTTTCCGGTTCACTAAATGTAATTGGTTGCCAGCGCATGATTGCAGATAACAGTGCCAATATTCGAGACGCAGCTTTTACATTTGACGAATGTATACCTTACACTCCCCGTACATTTATTCAGCTTATTAATATTTTTGTTGTTGCAAATGGTATTGAACGCAAAAGTACGGCTCGGATTGCATACAAAACCCAATTAAATGATCATATTCGGATTGAAATGATGAAATAACACATTGGGCGAAAGAATTAATCGCGATCAAAGATATTTCAAATCAGATAGTAGGGATGGTCCAAATCGGCAATTAGTAATCGAATAGCAGTAAGTTTGTTGATACAATCTTAGCTTATTTTTTGCTTTTATTTTTCATTATTTTATAATTCACGTCAGCACCTTGTTACATTCGATTACAAATTTAATTTATCAATCCACGATGAGATTGAACGCTTCAATTTCAGTTTGAAATTAAATATGGGGTGTCATTTAAATTACGTGACGATTTTTATCGTGCGTATAGGGTATTTTGTGTTGCACCCTATTTTACAAAGCTGCAAAATGTAACAAAATATATAAGCGACAGAGTTGAGCATAATTTTTGCATGTCAAGAATAGCGGTGATGATGGAAACGAAGATCTCGAGGGTGTGGGAGTCTCGGGTTTTGGGTTCAAAGGTTCACGATTATAACATTCCGGGTATGCTGTTTCGTGTGCATCAATTCGGTACGCCAGTTCCCTCTTTGTGGCGGGCCTCGCGTACATGCTCCACTCGTTCTAGAAACGCAATCCAATGCTTCGAGCGTGCTCTCGCTCTTATGCACGCAGACCTTCCAGGAACAAGCTAACATCCAATATTCATAACGGTTAAATTTTGCACAATTTACTTCATAAATACATTGATGCTTCGTCTTTGATGATTGCTACTTAGGCCGACTTGGCCTTCGATGAGCGAATTTTTGTTCTTCCCAGAAGCACGAAACTACAAATGTAATTTCATGCGCCCTTGTATTTGGAGCGAAGATACTCAGCAGATATCAACAAGTTTTCATATTGCTTGCAACAAAAAGTGTGGGAAAAATTTATGCTATATATTCTGCAAACTTTGCATCTTTAGTGTTAAAGACATTAGTCATCCTTACTTTTTATATAGAAAATATAAGACCTATGCATGTTTCAGTTAGTATTAACATAAATTTTTTACTTTAGAGTTGTAATGATTTTTTTTTTATAATTTTCATTCAAATTGTTTATATTTTTATTTTTTATTTTTGAATTTAATTTCAAGAACTTTCAAACATCTAATATTGATATTAACTAAAAATGGGGTATTTCCAACTCATTGTAAAATCTAAAAATAATGTTCATTTCAAGTATTCTTTATACCATTTTGTTTATAACTTTGGAAAAGCTCTCATTTAGAATTTTAAGAAAATAAAGTCGAAATAACTTAAGGAGACCCTCTACCACGGAAATCGAGCACCAGAAGAAATTAACCGATTTGAATGATATTGTTCGTAACTCTTGGACGAAATAAGCTGTTTTCGTCCTAAAACAGTGGAACGAAAATTACACTTTCCTTCCTACTTTTTACAGGACGAAAATCGCTACAATTGTCTGACTTGTTATCGAATGTAACTTAAGATAAAGATAGACGTCTCCTTAGAAATGCTTATTTTCGTCCCTAGTTGCATTATATACTAATCTTTAATACAAAATTAGTTTTGACGTTATTTGGAAGTACATGCTATGGTTTGGAGGTTATATTCAAAGTAAATAAAAAAGAACATGCAAAATATACATTTTTGAGTTGACAAAACTTATTTTATATATTTTTAAATAATTTGCAATAACAATTAATTTTAAATAGAATATTTTGTATTGAAATTAAATTATCATCATTTTTTTAGTTTGGCATCCAGTTCAACATGAGAAAGATAAGAATGATTCTCTTGCCCTTCATCTCCTGATTGTCCTTCCTTAAAATAATCTTCATTTTTTGAAAAACGAAATCCATAATAATTTTATTTAAATTAGACAAATTGAAAACATATTTAAAAAATTAAACTATTCAAATAAATGAATCAATATTATTATGTGGTTAATAATGATAAAATATTGAAAACAATTAACAAATGTGCAACAAGTAACTGAAAATTTAGTTTTTTCATAACATTTTAATTATTAAAATTATTTGGAGTAATAGCTGAAATATTTTTAATTATTAACAAATTTAGAATAAACTTATTTTTTTGTTAGTTTTTGAATTTTCTGACAATTCTTAGAAGTGAGAGTATTAAATTGATTAATCTACATCTTTCATTTGTTTAAAATTAGCTAAAACAACTAATGTATTTTTGTATTTTACTTGTATAAAGCAAGTGCAGATGATCACATCACTTTGAATGAGCTCTTATTCTTGTAAATTTTTATTTTTGTGTAATGTTCATCATACACTGAAAAATTGCGTTTGTAATAATCACGTTTTCACAAATTATTTTGCAAATTGTACAATTTTTTCGTAAACCTCACATAATATTTTCCTCACATTATCAAAACTACGAAACAATTTATACTCCTTACAAAAAAAGGTTGTAAAATCCACTAAATAGTTTGTAAAAATAGGGACTTTTACAAACTCGATTCACGGTGCAT
Source organism: Idris sp. 1 HC-2018 (assembly GCA_022817325.1). Classification (NCBI taxonomy): domain Eukaryota; kingdom Metazoa; phylum Arthropoda; class Insecta; order Hymenoptera; family Scelionidae; genus Idris; species Idris sp. 1 HC-2018. Next base: position 18,798 of record JABFPM010000950.1, on the reverse strand, counting down.
TTTAAAATTATGTTCTTGTTGATTTTTTTAATTAATTATTCTATCTCAAATAAACTATTATTCTCAAGTCAGATTTTATTTTGTAAAGCGTGATGTTGCTACAAACAATAAATAAAAAAAAACCCTATTGCGCCAGTTATATTAATAAGGATTGTTTGAATTATTATGATTAATATTATTAACCAAGAAATGGTGCCAATTACATCTATTTTCTGTGTAAATGCGCTAAATAACTGTAAACTGTCAAAGCAAAGGTATTTTTCTTTTTGTAAGCAATTAATTCGACGTATTTATGAACAACGTTTCGCCTACATTATATTGACTGTTTAAAATCGACAATACATTTAGTGACTATTAAAACGATCTTGACCGTGTACGTGTCGGTAATTACTCGCACGACTGAATTCAAAAGTCGCCTACGGCAAATTTTAACGATCGCGCTGAAGAAAGTTGAATGTTCCGCGGTCAATCGCAAATCTACAATCACTACGAATTAACGTCACTTTTAGCATGTAAAAAATCTTTTGGGCATTACTTTTTCTCTTTTACTTTTCTTTATTTCTTAAGTTGATCCTTTTTTTCGTTTAGATTCGCGTACGACAAAGTCAAACCGGCACGTGTGTACACACAGACTCACATACACGTGTGTAAAACTACCGTTAACACATTGACAAACGTGGCGAAAAAGAACATAAATTAATCTTTAATTGTTCTCATAAACGAGCAATTCTGCGAAATAACTTCGCCGAGATATTCATCTCACCACGTAGCTGGGATCATTTTCATCACGGGTCAGATAGAAATTTGATAACTGGGTATTTATTTTATAAACGCTGTTGTGAACATCAAATAAAATATAAAGCTGGTATCAATAAAAAATATTGTACATTTTTCAGCAATTTATTTTTGTACAAATATTAAGTATACAATAAAATTTAATTTTCATACCATGAAATTAGTATATTTTCTCAACAGTAAAACTTCGTATTTGAAATGTTCTTAAATTATATTGTGAAGACTAAAATTCAAATTAAAGCAAAATGAGTATAATAGATTTTTTGTTTGAAAACAATATGTAACAATATAACTTTAGCGCGAAGACAGAAAGTTCGCTGGCACTAAGTTGGTAATATATTCGTCTTGCTCATCCTCATGGATGACTAATGCGTGATTTCACCCGACGCCCGTGAAGAGATTGTTACACATTGTCCCCTGTTCATGTTACGCGCATTCGCGCGTGGGTGGTCTCTTTGCTGGTATGTTTATGCCACGAATAATAACGAGCCTCATTACGTTGAAGACCATTATCTGGTATAAACTAACAACACATACGCCTCCTTTTTATCTTAAACAGCAGAAAATCCAAAAGCAGTATTTGGTAAATCACACAAATTATGCGAGGTCTTTGTTTCTTCTAGTATTACACCTAATTAACGATTTTCCCAATTGATATTCGCTGTATTATTTGCATTATGAGAAATTTGCCCTGCTGACATGTATGTGTAACTGAATCACGATTCATTGACCACCCATGTACGATTTATCTGCAGTTCATCGAAGCTCAATTCATGTATAGATATATAAGTATACATATATATATATATATATATATATATATATCGCAGAGTATAGTTCGCGATTTAACGGATATTTAGATATATATCTTTGGAAGAAATGAAGGGGTAACTCAATTTGTAGTTACAAATGAGCATATTATGATAATGTAGAAGGTTTCTTCTGATTCGAAGAGTCACCCCCTATGTCTTTTTCCTATCATTTGTTCACGTCGATCAATGCGTCATTCGTATCAGACATATCGGCAACTAAATTCGAATCTCGCGTCATTCCTTCTGCTTTCTACCTGACACATTTTAAGCAATACTTCATCATTAATGAAATATTTTGTTCGGCGATTTTAAGGTTTTTTTCTCTTATTGTATATAAGATTTGATTTTATAAAATTCATTTTTAATAAGTTAACAAATAACATTGTGACTTCACAAACTAATAGGAGCATGCTACTTTCATCATATTTCTCTAAAACAGTTTAAGAAAAAAACTGGTTGAATTCCCCAGAAACGTTGAAACATGTTGTTAGTATTTAAGAGATATTTTACAGATTTATATGTTCAGTATTTCTTGTGTTTTTCATGCTTTATCTGAAAATAAACTTAAAATTATTTCAAGATATTCTGAAGATTCAGTTTTATTTGTTGCTCCCATTAAAGATAAATATTTATGAGCGCCAACTGGTCTTCGAAATAATGCAAGTTCTCTGACATATTCATTGTTAAGATATTAATTACACGATTAGCCGAGTCCATTAAAAGTATGTAGCATTTTTCTGTTTTTATTTACACAATTGTATTGGTTCATTGGCCGGCAAGAAGAAGTAAGTGGCTTGACTTTTTCCAGCAACTTGGTGGAACGTCGCAAAATAAAATATACATCTCGTAGGAGTACAATAGAGCATCTCATAGTGTTGTGCAGTCGAACCTCCGATTGGTCGTGTAATTTAAAATACAACCAGGTTGTGCAAGAACCTTCTTCTACCGGGAGCTTCCTAAGCGCGCACAGGCAGCCGTTTCCGCTGACCATTTAGGGTTGACAGAGGTCGTGTTCCAATTACTCAATCGAAATTTTTTCCACATGAGGATGCAACGCCCGACGCTGACAATCGAAAGTGGGAGGACAAACGATTCACATTTACCTACGTAACTCGACACCACTATACCAACATCAATTCTCCGACTAATCAAGAAATTACAATCACACCTAGCTTCGCGTACACATTGTCTCTGATTGCACAATGGACAGACATCGAGGGCGTTTGCGAAACCATCGTCCGAAATTCTTTCTCCATTAACATAATCGTTTAATGTACGACAAATGTGTTTCACTCCCACACGGTTGCACTCGAGTAGCCAAGCGTATCTTTTTTTGAGCTGGAACACGTCCAGAGGACCAAGTCCCATTTATTATTCGGCACCTTGACCCATCGACGTATCGTTATTTTTCGCTGCCATCCAGTCTTATCACATGCTGTCCTCATTTTCTTTTCTAGCTCACGCTACACTTCCACCCACGCCGGACCACCGTTGCGAGATTGTTATTGGCTCAGCTCTATGAGCAAAGTAGAACCTTCGTGTGTTTCAACACAGAGTTCGACGTTGAGAGTTAGTCAGCTCGTCATGAAAGTGAGTCTCCCCGTCTGGCTATGAATCATTGCCCGTGTTTCTGAGATACGTTCGCACGCTTATTCAAGGACTTCCGGTATTCCATCTTCCTTCCTTCGGAGCAAGTGGGCTCGCGCATTCAAGTCACCACCAGGCAAACGTAGGCAACAAAGTTACGCAATGCTGTGTTGTTACACCTTCTCTTATTGTTGATCTTTCAGCAATTATTTCTCATTTTAAGTTGAAGCAGGGTACTTCATTGAATGATGACGAAATGTACAATAATTTTCGAAGATGAGACATTTTTGATTAGAATTAGACCTCCATTTTGGTATCAAAAAATCTGCGACATATTAGAGTGTGCGTATACACGTATTTATAGAGGATGGCCACGATAGCGAACAGTGTGGTTCCGTGGTATAAAGCATTTATAACGATTACCGCATTTTCGAAGTTGAGAGAACCGTGGGAACCTGCGATCTGCAGATAGTGCAGTCTACATAACGTACATATGTGCAATTGAACTGGACGGTGGCGAACATTCGATGGAGAAGGAAAGCGAATTGAAATTTTGATCGTTTAATGAAAGATCACGCAGAGATTAATCATTCGTTAAAAAATATAAAATTAGTCAACTTTAACAATAGATACTACGATAAAAAAAACAACATTTTCTGAACTTCTATTGCTCTACTGTAGTTGAAATTTGACTTCGAAAGTGACCAGTAGTTGATAATGTTGCCTGTTTTTTGTTGTCACGAAATAGTGCCCTGCCTTTCCCCATTCTCACGCTCTTAAAAGCTTTGTTTTTCTTGAAAGGGGAGTGTATGGTGTGTAGCCGCAACGACAAATTGTCTGTGCATTGTCGCCCGATCGGTACAAACGATCGTGATTCCGTTCTTTATTCTCTTAATGCCTCCCTCTCCAGAATGCAAGTTAGGATGCAAACACGATTTTTGCCATTCTTTTGGAATTTCTTTCTTTTTTTACAATGAAATCTCTGACTATTTTTTTGTTGTTGACCTTTTTTTTTGCGTTCATCCAGTAAGATACAAATTCGTGGTACTCAAATCAAAATGAATTATAATTGTGATTTAAAATAAAGATACATTTTCTTAGCAAACCAATCAACTCTGAGGTTAGTTTTTGTGATCTCAAGTGATTTGATAAGAAATTATCATCTAATTTTGCTTTGAAATGTTGCAAAGTCATGTAATTTATCATGATTGTGAGATGTCTTTATAGTGTCAGCTAATGATACAGAATGATACGTCACAGAATGAGAGAAAGGAAGTAAAGTAAATTAATTAACTGTGGTAATTATAATTGCACTCTGAAAGGTGCAAATTTGAGAACCACTGCGGCGTGTCTGCGACCTATGACCCTTCGCCCACATGAGGACGCCATGCGCTGCAGTGCGGTACTTTCGGACTCAGGGGCCAAGAAAAGAACGGTGTGGCCGATGGGGCAGCAGTGAAGGATAGGTGACCGAGGAAAGGGGCGGGGGCACTGCCGAGGATGTTCGGTCACCGAGCTCGATTGCGCGCAGCCTCTTCGCGCAACCTGCAAACTTGTAGCAACTGCAAAAGTCGAAGCTTCTCTGTGTAGGTGCAAATACCTGTGTTCGTTCAACTCCGGTATATACACGTGACCTTTCGAGACACGTTAACACCAGTTGTATCAATTATGAATCGAAAAATAATTATGGAAAAATAATAGGGTTGGTAATTTTAAGTTTGGTTTTTATAAACATGAATGAAGCAAGAATATCCTCAATTTTGTACAAAAAATTTGAACTTTGAAAGAAAAATTTGATAGAAGGGTTCCTGTTGAAATATTTTGAATCAGGCTAAAAGTTCGTGAATTTTAACTTATTCAATTATTGTAATGATATTAACAATGTGACACAGTGGGCTCGACAAAATTTTACGATTGTGCAAGCATTATGTCATAACATTTCAGGTCATTCCAATGACAGTTCCTTGTACGATTTTAATGGAGTGTTTATTATATTTGTTCTATAAGATTGCTATTTTTGGGCAATCTTTTTATGATAAAGAATAATATAAACATAATCGACTGAGTTGTGATCTGATATAATAAAAAAGTTTCCAATAAACTTGGGCATGATTAATTAAAAGAAAAAAGGAAATAAACGAATTTTAACCTCGTTTACATTGTCTGTTTTCGAATCCATCAATCATCGGTAGAAAAAAAATTCTATTATCTCAAGAGTTGTGATAGAAATACTGCATATTTAGTTGTATTCATTGTGGTGAACGAATCAGGGTTATTCGCCTAAAGGTTAGCACCTTCATTAATCCTAAAAGAACTTCCTCAGGCTTTCAGAATCGAATTTGAAAAGCTGTATATCAAAGGAAAGATAACATTCTATCATCTGCAACCATAATTACAATTAACATGCAACAATGTTCCTTTCAATTTCTCTTGCACAATTTTTTGTTTATAGAGATTAATTCTAAAAAACATTTACTTTATTTGTATTACGAAAGAACTGTAAAAAATCATTAAAGACAGAAAAAATGTTACGGATTCATTGGAAGCATGTCAAAGAGGCCACACCGCGATGCAATTTGTAAGCTCAATTTGTATTTTCTACGCTTCTAATTTAAACTGTGGGTTTCGGTAATCTTGAGACTTTCTCAAGATGACAATTCTGATTGAGGCACAGCTATTCTTACAGAGTCCACGCTAGTCCGACCACAAAATCTTATCTCTTGAATACGCAATGATTTGTTTCTTCTAGATTTTTTCGCGCTGCTCTTATAGTATATTTCTTGGCAGTGTCATTATAAACCCTTTAAAAGTGGTCGTCACAAGAAAAAGAGTTATACAAATCTGCGTGAAGTGAACCAGTTAGCGTGTGACCAAGAATAAGAGATAAATTACGAGACCTAATGCGAAGTACATCAGGTGAAAGGTTTGGGAGAAGATATTTCTCAAGCTGCGCGTAAAACTTGAACGCTCTCTCGACTAATTGTACGGTAACGGCCGAGTCATCGTTATTACGGTTTAGATCCATGATTGCAAACACTTATAATCAGTCCGTTATTTAGAAAGAGCTGTGGTATAAATAATTTTTGTCTGAAATGTCACACCAAATGTTGTGTATGCGTGTGTTAGGTGGATGGCATACCTAATTAGTGAAACCAAAAGCCAGAATATCGTGAATTTTGAAAAGGTTAACTTCTAAATAAACGGCACAATATATAAATAAAACTGTACTCGCCTTTTCACTCGGTATCAACTTTAATCAAATCAAACTCAGCTTGGCAATTACACGTGAGAAAATTAGGTCTACTCGAAGAATATAAGTTGAAAACAAAAATTCATCACCTATTTTCCGTTACTTTTATTATAAATAAATATTTCCACACAGATGTTATTTACAAAATGTTTTTTACAAATGTTCAATCATGTCTCTGACTAGTACTAGACAAAAATTGTACAATTTACATGATTATTTGTGCTAAAATTATGTAACTCAGAATGTTGCTAAATTCAGAATTAACATTGATGGATAGGATGATTTTAATGAAAATAACAAAGAGGAATATTATTTCAAGTTGGAAATCGTCACGTCCTGAATAATGAATTTATCAGGTTCGACTTAATAACAATTTAAAGCGCTTTCGACTCTGAGAGATAGATATGCACGAATAATTTCTTGCGATGATCTCCTCCGGCGCGCATCGTCCAGAATTTTATCGGCGATCTGCTCTACTCTCACACAATGGCCGCGCGAGCATTCACTAGGAATGCATATTTCGCCCACACGTTTGCCCATTTGGTTGGTAGGTCCGATTGTTCTCAGGATTTTGTTCTCCAGTTAACTCGGCTGGTTAGCTTTGCCCAGCCTTCAGCTTGGATACTCAACATAGTTCGCCTACAGGTCCTTACTTACGATGCACTATCTTCCTCCCTCTTGTCTCGTTTAATCTCAACTTTTGTCTTCCTCTCTCTAAATCTCTTCCTATCTCCTCGCTTTTTGCCGCTTCTTTTTAGTTTGCCATCAAGCAATTCACGTGTGTGACGTATCGCAACCACCCTGAGAAAACCGCCCACGCGATACTACACAGCGACAAAGATTCCCTGAACTCTGCACCTGCTCACTGAAACATATATCGTAATATACCGTATACGTGTACCGCTATCGATATCTTCCGCCCTTTGCATTCTCTCGCTTATTATTAATTGTTATGTTGCATCTGCTAAAGCAGAGGTCGACGTTACGCCGATTTTCCATTGCTTAACTTATTGGCTTTTATTATTTGTATTTTTTTTTCAATGCAGCATGCAGTATTTTATGGAGCAAGTGCTCAGTCAATAGTGGATTTGGATTTTGTAATACACCGAAGTTCGGCTGGCATAGTCATAATTTATTGAGAACTCACGAGTTATTGTTGATAATAAGTAATTTTGATGTCGACATATTTTGGAAAAAAATATTTATACACGGCAAGAGATTTCTGAGTTTTATTTTAATCAATCACATGGTCGATCTGTCACTGATTATCTGTCATCGGTTGGTTAATATGTTGTTTTTGCAGACAGAAATATTTTTTTCTCATTCAGTAATACTGATCATGAATGAATGTACAATGAATATATAATTTGAATTGATAAACAATTTAAATAATTTTAATTTACGTATCTTAATATGTTTTACAAAAGTAGATATCTAAACTCTTAAATCCTTTTATTTGATAATTTTATATATCTATATTTATTGTTCACATATCTGTTTTAAGACAAGTTTTGATCTGTGAATTTATTAATTTTTTAGGGATACTTAAAGTTCTTGAGAAATAAATGGGAAATGTGAAAAACCGTTGTTAAAGAGTTACACATATTTTGCTGATATTCACTCAGAATATTACAGTAGCTTATTTTTAGCTCAATTCAGCTCAGAACTGTCTGAGTTGAACTAAGTCAATTTTCCCAACTCATTCACGGCAACTGAGCTCAACTTATAAGCAAAATTAATTTCATTGATGGAGCCTATGAATTAGATTTTCGAATATTCTAAATTCAAGATTAAAATATACTACACTAAAATGTAAGCCTTATACAGGGTGCGTATTTAAAGGTGTGGAATAAATAAGTTCGTCGCCAGAAATTTCACTAAGTTTATTGTTCTCTACTCGAAATACGGCAAAGTCTGGAAGATTCTCGAGCCTTCGCCTTCTTTGAATAAAGTACCACACGTACTCTGAATAGATCCAGATGAAACATTGTTGTTGTTGTTGTTTTTTTTTATAACGTTAATTCGAATTAATTTTGCTAACATCTTTTTATTTGCTTATTTTACACTCTGCATTATCAAAGTACTGAAATTAATTTTGATGTTACTTTATAATTATACCAGTTTTAAAAAATTAACAGCTTATTCAATGTAAAATTTAATTTTGTTTAAATGTAGTGCAGATCAATGTCAATTTACAACGAATGCTTCTGTACTACGCAATTTAAAATGCTATTCTGCATTTTGCTATACTCTATAATTTGAGCGGAATCTTTGATCACCCCCCAATGTTAATTTGGTATGTTTCTTCTTTCTATCATTATTACTGCTAATTGACGTATTAGACATCTTTCAACGTTATCAATTTGATCTCATCCACCACACATAAACTAATCCTCAAAAATAATCGTTGAAAAAATAAGAAAAATAAACCAGTTTTTATTTACTAAATACAACCAAGTTTATTATAAGTGATATGTTGTTTATTAAATGTGTATTTTATTAAAGCAAATCTCCTCATCATCGCGGTGTAGAATTGGAAAGTATACATTGTCTTTGTAAAATTGATCTTGAAGCTGATTTTGAAAAGCCCATTACAATTTAAGACTAATTAAAAGTGTACAAATTTTATTATTTTTATGAAAATAAACTTATACTTAATACTTAGGTATGTCAATCCTAATAAATGACATTCAGAAATATCGTCAGTATGTTTTCATTTTAAAAACTAAGCTTACATCTACCATTGTTTTTCCAAGATCTTTAAGTTTCATTCATTATGTAAATCACGAGACCTTCGAATAAACAAGAAAAAAAGTTGTGAAAAAGGGCAATCGAAAATAAGTCAAAGTAGCATTATATAACAAGCAGAAGCGGCGTTTTGAAGTGCACCATGTCGTGAACAATACCCGGAAGTCAGATTCGGTGAACGGTGCGCGTATGTTGTTTATGTAATGACGATATATACCGCAACAAGTATTCGTACGTGCTCGTATTACTTTCCAGATGAAGTTAGTCTTTTCCTTTCTTGGTATTTAATAAAGATGTGACTGGGCTCTACGTCATGTTGGACCCAACTGGGATCCGCACAAGATTTAAACGTCTGCCTCATTTATGGCATCATTTAGCTTTATGACACTTTGCTGTAATTTCGCTTTCTGCAGTGAAACAAAAAGCAACACTAACGTCAATTGTTAAAAATCCAAAACTGTGATTAATTCTTTTAAACAACTCTGCAGCTTTAAGATGTTAAGTCATATCCCGTGAAATTTTTTTTAACAATTTCATGTATGTTTCATGCATGTTTGAAATGCAAGAACCATGCATGATTTAGACGAATGCCATACAAATCCCGTACATGAGGTTTATTTATATGATCGGAACATGCATTTTAAAATTATGCATGGGCCATGCGTAGACCATGGATTGAAATGGCTTATAAATTATGTGTATGATTTTCACATAGACTATTATAAGTCTCTGTGGTTCAGGTGTTAGAGCTCTAGCTTAACACCTCGGAGTCTCGAGTTCGGTTCTCAGTCTAACCCTTCAAGTCATACATGGCCCATACATGATGATAGTTATGCATGGTCTATGCATGATGTTTTTATCCATGCAGGAACCATGACAAATTCCATAATGACGTATCCATGCATGTTTTAACTATGTAAACAAATTCCATGCGGTTAGTTCATGTATGACAAATATACATGGACCATACATGTACCATGCATGAGACCGGTAAATATTTTTTCACGGGTAATTATTTCAATCCATGGCCCATGTATATTGACCATGCGTGATTTCAAAATGCATGTTCCGGTCATGTAAACAAATCTCATGTAATGGGATTTGTATGACATTCGTCTAAATCATGCATGGTGAACATTCATGGTTCATGTATTTCAAATTAATGCATGAAACATTCATGAAAACGCTAAAAATATTTCATGGGATGTGTTTAGAAGTATAGAAAAAAAATTTCACCTTAAAAAGAACATTGAAAGCTAACAAATTAGTTATCTAACTGATTTTTGGATTATTGCAATTGACTTAAAATATCTCAGGAAGAAAATTTTGTTTTCAACTAAATAATCTTAATTTTATTTCTGGCAAAAATTTGTCAAAGTCATGACGGCTTGAAAACTGGCAAACAATTGATGTTTTTATGGTACTGTTTTTTGTTCTTTTTGCATTTTTGTTCGATGCTTAACGATACCACGGCAGAATTTCATCGCTGATCACGTAAATCGTCTTTTGATGCATACCGCACGATGAATTGTAGATGCATTATAATGCACGTCTGATTGTTGCATTAGTATTACATCTAATGGTATTGGTCTGTCTGAGAATAATCAATAGCATTTCGTTTTAATCAAGTGGTTCAATGAATGTACGATTGCCTTGCATCTATGATCCAGATACGGAGTACCAATAAGGAAAAAAAGAAAACTAAATAATCGATTCGTTTGGTATTCATTCTACGTAGTTGAAAAATCATGTATTGTGATGTTGTGCTATTTGGAATAAATTACTTTTTATTTGATTAATCAGAATGATGTGAAGGAATCAATAATTTTTATTGTTTCAAATTTTATGGCGATTTAATAATAACTTTGGTTAAATGTTATATTTGGCATGAGTTTTTTTCTTGGAAAAAACTGAAAGAATTTAGAAAAAAATCTGTTTTTTAAACATACAAAAAGGAAATACCTACTAATCGAGTTGGAATAAAATCCTTTCGTCTTTACTATTAATACAATATCCACAATTGTTTTTACACTCCGCAAAAAGTCATTCTTTCATCCATTAATTCACATCACTCTCGCACTAATAATGGAAATGAGATAAAATAAAAAAAGGGTGGGAAGCAATAGGCCGAGTCTTTGGAATTCGTTGTTAAAGTGACTCCCTCTTAGAATCGTGCCAACAGAAGCAGCCGATTCAATCAGAATCATCCGGCGAGGTGGCGCCAGGATAGTAGAATAATACTCGCGTTGGCGTCCTCTCTCATAATACAGTAGCCACATCGCCGCCTATATCTTCTTTACTTATTCACCTTTTTTTTTCTTCTTCTTTTGTTCAGCGTCTCCTTTTCATTTCACTCTTCCTTACATTACCTTTCATCGCACTCCGACTTATGAATGCGCGTATAAAACAAAGAAATGTACTCGTCAAAAGACATTGCACATAATCTTTATTGTCGTTTGTTTTCTTCCGCCCCCCTGTTCCGTGTCTACATCTTCTCGGATAGAACACTTTTTTTTCGTTATTTCTGCACATTTTCCTCTCATAGAGCTTCCTAGGGAAATTTAAATGAATTTGCATACAATGCAGATAGGATGAAGGATTCATCTTCTTTTTTTTGCCTGTGCCCAACTTTTTGTGGCGCGCAAAATGGCAATCATGGAATCGAGCAATAATCACTCCGTCGGCTTACGCAAAGTAATGGCATTCAAAATTAGTCCTACCTGCCGTCAAATTATTGGATTGAGCGTTGCAGTGCACCCTTCCTCTTCAGCTACAAACTTCTGGATCAAATCGAGGCAGATTCGAGCTACCACGGTAGCGAGACCGCAATTGTGGGCTCGCAGCCGATATTAGTTTTAGACGTGCTTTTTCAGTCGTGAAACGTTTAACTAGTTATTACGGTTAGGATCTGTGTGCAACTCTCGTTTCTTTAATTTTGACAACAATGCCGACAAAAGTAATCCAACTTTTGTGATAGATCTCAATCTTTTTTAATTTTCAAATTAAATTTCTTAAATCTGTTCTTATTGAGAAGAATAATAATAGAAGGGAAGTAGCATATCAACTCATTATTTTAAATTGTTTTATAATTTCATGAGAGAACAAATTTTAACATGCTGAATGTAAATTATACTTTAAATATAATATCCCTGTTAAAATGATGTTTATCACAAAAAATCAATTATAAATGTTACATGCTTATAGATTTTTCAAAAAACTTGCAAGTGATAATACGGTTTTTTAACTTTGGTATTAGGTTAATTTTATGTTTGAACTGTTCGATGTTTACGTAGTAATGAAGCTCCTCTTAAATTTTTAAATCAACGAGAACAAGTTAATAAAATAGTTTACTGGATAAGAGATACTGGCAAAAAGTTTGGGAAACTCTGGGAAACGATTACAATTTTGGATTATTTACAATTGAAATAGATTTGTCATTAATGCAGATAATTGCTAAACAATTGTTGACGTTAAAATCTTGAAATTTCGGCTTTTGAAACATTTAGTTAGACATGAATTTTGTTTGATTCTAGGAGTAATGATATATCGAAATGTAAAAACATGCGTTTTATAAGGTAATAATTTTAAATAGCCATATCTCCCTTAAAAATGATCGAAAAACATTTTTTTTAAATTTTACAGCATTTTACAAGCTTTAACAATATCTATAGAGCACACTTAATAATAGCTTAAAGATTTTTGTTCCGGATTTAATTATACTTCTTTAACTATACTTCTTGTTTAATGAAAAATCAATAATTTTACTTTAGGGTTGTGCGAAGAGTCAGATGTCTGTCTAATGAAAAATGTTTATAGTTTATTCATAAAGAATTGAAAAGCCTTAGGATGTTACGATTTTTAACCTAATCTGATGCTAGACATATGCTTTAATAAAATAAGTTAATTACTTAAAATTTATATGTTAATGTTCTGAAATTACGAAACTAACTAATTCAAATAATTTTACATCAAAAGATTTGTTATTACTGATACAAAATACAATAAAAACAAGTGCACACAAAAGTTTTGCCAAATTTTAAGATCGTACATAATTATTAATTAAATTATTATCGTAATTTTATTTATTCAAAAATAAAAAAAAATGGACGTTTTCAAAGGTTAGTCTTCTTTTATTTATTTGAATGAATGTTTTTCTTTTTTAAATTTTGTATAAAAATATTAAACAATAAATTTTTTGTTCATTCAAATTTTAAGAATAAAATAATATGTGTTGTTCATTGTCTTCATAAATATTAATGTTTAATAATTAAGTTCATCTAGCAAAATTATAAGTAATAATAATGATTTGAAATTACTGCATACATTAAAATGATACTTAAACAAATGTTCAGGAATTTAAATAAAATGACTTCAATTAGTTCATTGTATTATTAAAATAATCCATTATGAGCAAGAACCAAGTAAGAACACATATATCCACCTATATAATCTATACGAGAAAGAATAAAAGAAAGAAAGGAGGTAAAAAAGCAAGATCAAAAACGGTCGTAAGAATAATGTGGAATTCATGACTGGGTGATTAGAAACGCATCGTATTTTGTTGACTTTTTTGTGAGGTGTGCGGGAAAGCGAACTGCATTCCTGTTCGGGCCTTGCTGATCCCATCAATTAACGCATGAGCATGCAAAGGTCCAACCAGTGACAATAATTGTTGGACATCATTCGCGCGTTTTACGGCGTCATTACGATTACTTCCTCTATTATACTTGAAAAATACCGTAAGAGGGTCATCGGGTACGCTGAACTTGGTGTCATGTTTGCATCGATTCACCTGCATAGATTTTTAAGTTTTCCTACAGGCAAATTAAAAAGAACAAAACAGCAAAACAATAAATCATATTCCATAAAAACTAAATTAGTATTAGATAAAAATTGTATTTCCTTATTAAAAGACACTTTAATAACGATAATTAATAGACAGAAATAAATAATCATAACAGTTATGATTATTAATTTTCTAAAAGAAACGTACGGAATAAACTTTTTGCAGTAATTTCTTTGTTATTATTTATTGTTAAAAAAATTGTTTCATTTGTGAAAATTTATTTGAACCCTGGAGCAAAATAATTAAATATATTTAAAGGTATTGCACGTTGAAATAAAAGTGCAGTGTGTTGTCCTTGTCCAATGCCACACTACTAAACAGGCTAAAAGGTCGGAGAAATTTTGTGTGCAATGAGTTACAAGAGCCCGGCCGCGAGCTCCTCGACCTGTACTCGTCTCCGGAAATTCCAGGACAAGTGGCTCAGCATAGTTGGCAGTGCGGAGCGAGCGAACACCGAGAAGGATGGGAGATGCTGCGTAAAGTGAGCTGAGGTAATGTATGGTCCACTCTTCTTGCCGTTTCATGCCCCTCTCTCGGCAGATAAAGAGAGGAGGGCATTCTCAGGTGAAGCAGGTTAATATCTCGACATTGTGGACACAAGTAATGGGGCATGCGCGCATCGACGCTCTACTGGGTCCACATCTTACCGCGCCGTGTGTGCTCTGCCAGCAGGGATTCTCATAGCTATTCGACCATTATTTAACTGCGTGTACACGCTTTTTATTTTTCCCCGCTTTTTTTTCTAGACAAGAGAAATTTTAGATTCTGCAGATCCCAGCGCACCTTCACGTCGATGCTATGACCAAGTGGAATTGGCGTTGCAGTGAAACCAGATATCACCTGCACAGCGTGTGACTCATCTTTCAAGCCATCTTCGCTTATTTTCAATACATTTTGGTCCTTGCGCTGCCTTCTTCATTACAAAATACCTATACAAACAATCATTAAAAATGGATGAAATTTTGACAACGCGCTATTTAAATATCTTATCTTTCGAAATATAACGAGCGACTGTAATATATTTTAGCATTCGTTGTTATTTTTCTGGAAAAGAAATTGGGTTTAAGTTTTAATTGGCAGCTTAACCCTTGTCAAGAATTCTAGTTCAATAAACTACAGTCTTTGAAATGTTTGAAAATTGGGATTTTTTAGAGCAATTTTAATGAATTTTTTCGAGTACACTAATCCGCAAGACTTTTTTAGATCAATATTTACACATTTTTAGCTGGAAATTAATACGTAAAATTAATCTAGATTTTTAGCAAAATTATAAGAGGACGAGAAAACTATTGGGGTAAAAAATTATTCAGTTCAATGTAAACATTATACATATCTGAAAAGGTAATTTAGAGGAAATACAAGTTTGAAACTATTATTTACAACAATTTTCATGATTTATTTTTAATTATAAAAATTTCAAATCGATAAAGTCAAAACAGATTAAATTATATGAATCAATGCTGAATCAACTTTAGATAAAAATCAAATGAATATTGAATCAAGATATTAAATCAATATTTAATTAGTATGGCAGTCCCTTCAGGCTCCACACTTCTTCTTTTCATCCAGCAATTTCTTAATCATATTAAACTGCATCTCCACTAATAAACCATGTCTGCAAGATGTTGGAAAGAAAAATGTTGTACAATGCAAATTTGTCAGCAAATCGTAAGACGGATTGTCTGGATAATTCAAGTTCGGCGAATATTTGACGATTAATTATGGCTACGAAAGAAAGCAAGAAAGAAACGTCTTCGCCCCTGGAATGGGCAAAACTTATTGTCGTCGAGTCCCACGCGATCCACGTGCGGTTGCACGTGCGCACACGCACGAGAGTTTGTGCGTGCAACGGATGAGTGCGTGTGTTAATGACAGGCTTGGATACACCGGTCTGGCGCCAGCGGAAAGCCTTGGGCAGTCGTCATTGAAGGATCTCCGGCAATCCTCATCAGTTCTCGCCTTCCGGTCTAGTACATTAACCCTTTACAGCCCATTCCAATTCTGTCAGTCCCTACTTTGTTGTTACAATTAAGTCAA
The DNA here is from genome assembly GCA_022817325.1 of Idris sp. 1 HC-2018. Classification (NCBI taxonomy): domain Eukaryota; kingdom Metazoa; phylum Arthropoda; class Insecta; order Hymenoptera; family Scelionidae; genus Idris; species Idris sp. 1 HC-2018. The sequence goes on along the minus strand of JABFPM010000950.1, from coordinate 2,723 downwards.
CCAGTTTCACTTTTCCCACGAATCTGACAACTTAATTGGCAACTCAACTAAAAAAGGATTCCGCTCAGATGAACATGTTCCACTTTGAGATTTTTCATCTGGATACATCACAAACTTTGTCAAACCACTTTTTTTACTTATTTTCTTTTGTCATCTTGAATTTTCTTTCTTATCCTAATATTTTCCCCCTTATCTTACATTTTCTCGTCTTACATTTTATCCTTGCATTTTGAAAGCAACATTTCAATGGTTGCAAATTCCTCTAAACATTTATTAAACGATACTATACTTCATATTTTAAAGTTTATACTAATATTTTTATTATGATATCTTCTTGTTCTTAGGTGTTAAAGTGTTAAATTTTAATAACACGAAATATCTTCATAAAGTTATTATTAAAATTTCACGTGATCAGTGCATGATTATAAATTAAATATTACTGTCATCAATTTTATTGATTCATTCATTATACCTTCTTCTGACAATACTTTTTGCATCAACATTCATGCTGCTTTAATAATCCGGTTTTTTTCTTATTCTTTTTTTTCTTCTTTTTTATATTCACTGGCATATTATTTCCTCCTCTTCTTTATCTTGTCTTCGATGTATCTCTGAAGTGCAAAAATCACATCGCGATCAGCTTTCAATGCAGCGACGCGCGCACGCGCGCACAGCTAAATGTCAGGTCGTGACTTTCATGCGGTCTACCACCTGCCATAGGATCGGTAAGTGCGTCGTTATTAATGGCATCCCGATCAGATCGCATCCGGAATAGGCGTAGTGTAGGTTTAGCAGGTTTGTCGGCATCTCACTTTTTTTTATTCCACGGTACAATCCTCAGTCCGACAATCAGCTACCTCAAACGATCACTTACATAATGAGCATCGTATTTGAATAATACGATTGCACGCGAGCCAATTGAACATGACTCTTGTGCTTGTGCAACGGCTACACACGAAAGTCAAACGGTTCGCATTATCTTTGTGACGCAAAAATTAAATTACTATCAAAATCAATTGATAAATACGTAATTGAGTGAACATTTTTTCTGGGACACTTTTCGTTCAAGTCAATTGACTCTTAAAAGATATAAGCAGACGCATTAATTGCACGCATCACTGCGATTTTTGGTACCAATTAATGTACTCAAAATTTGTCCTCAAGCTTATGGTATTTGTGATATTGCATGATCGCAAAAAGATGTACAAAAGATGTTTATTGTTAATTCAATTTTCCAAATAATGTAATTCTCTAAATAATTTTTTTTTCTTTATTTTTGAATGAATAAAAAGTTATAATTTTGAAGAAGAAAAATATGGTGCATTGTTATTCTGGTAATAGTATATATACAATATTGTGAAATGAATCTGCAACAATACGATGTTTTTTTGTGTTTTAACGTTTATGAGCGAAATGTAATCAGTACTTTGAGAATCTGAACACGAACAGGTTTAGGTGGGAATCGTAACAAACAAAGAACCGATTAGTGTGTTCTCTTTACATTTGTCGGAAATGCTCGCGTGGTCGCTAAATTGCATGCGGGCACCTTACACCTACGCTTATCAATCCAGCCAACGAGATTACGTGGGTTTGTCAAAAATAAGACGTCTGGCAGGAGTGTGTTCCTTTTTGTTTGGATATCCTTTATTATAAATCTCAGAAACATCATTTTAAACAAATAGAAAGAAAATGTCTTAAATCTAGCAGCACAATGTGCGTTACACAACAAAACAATTGACATTCAAGTACAATGTTGTAAAATTTCATATCAAAATTTTATTAATCATAATTAATATGATGTTCTTAACATTTATTAATTATAATTAACAATTGACTCATACATTTATTTTAAAATAATTTCAAAAATTATTGATCAATTGTTAATAAAATTTAGTTTTTGCTCAAAAAAGAGGACTCGGATTTTAATGTGTGCAATATTAATTTTTAATCATTTTTAACTAAAAGATGCAGCCAATCATAAACTCAATCTGATCCATTAACCGTTAACCATAAACGAGTAACTATAAACCGAGGCTGATAAAGAATGATCCACTAACCATTATCTCGGAACTATTACAAATATGTGTACGTCTCGCCTGTATACGTAAATGCGCGAGTCAGAGGAGAGGTCGGCAAAGAGGTCGTTCGGTAAATTGGTCGCTTGAGTGTTACCGTTGATCTATAGCTTTAGCCGCGATACTTATGAAATACTATCGAGAGCCAGGACTCTGTATACGAAACGACCATTGTCATCAAATGCATCGTCTCCCTATATAAAACACGTTTTCTCCTATTTGATCGAAAAAATGGAAAGATGTTTTTTGAAAGGTGAAATTATGCGCGATGAAATATAATAGTCTGGAGTAAAATTCATTGCGCTATTTTCTGCAAAAAAAAGTCTTCTCATGAAATGGCTTTTCATAGTTAAAGATATAAGCTTAAAAATATCCAATAAATATAATTGTTAATTATAATTGTTAAACAAGTTATTTTGCAAATTTATTAACTGCAGTTATTCATGAAATATTGGATGATGAAAACTTCTCGTAGTAAATTTGTACTCAAATTTTACGTGAAAATGAGACAAAGACAAAAGTGGAATAATTTGAGGATTTCTTTCGGCATGATCAATAGAGTTTTATTAGGCAGTAGGTAGATAAGTAGGAAAATAAGTAGGCAGATACACATTAATGTGGGAGGGAGGGGGAGGGGGGGGGGGGGGT
>JABFPM010000949.1:0-23595 GCA_022817325.1 Idris sp. 1 HC-2018 | reverse complement strand
AGTTTTATTATGCTATCAAGAATAACTGTGCCAAATTTCAAGTTAATCGGATAAACATTGACTGAGAAAAATTAAATTATGTATTAAAAAACACCGAACATTAAATTACGAGATAATCGCGTTTAAAGTTGGCAACGTTTATTCAGTTTCTTTCGCGTTTTTCATAACTAACCACTATGTACAAATGTAATATTTGAATCTGCGAAGCCCGGACCATAACTAGGACCTTCTTTGGCCATTTTAGCTTTTTCAGCAGCTGATTTAGTCCGCTTACGTTCATTTAATTTAGCATGCAAATATAGCTCATACCCAAGCACAACAGAATAGACGCAGCGCTCTACTAAACAAATTGTTAAAAAAAACATTGTTTATAATACGCATATCGAAATTTGACTTCCACTACATTATAGTAGAAGGTTCAAAGTATCCAAAATTACCATAAAATAAAAATCGATTTTTTGGTCGCACCTCCCCTTAATGATCAATTAAATAGGTACTGAATATTATTTTACCTTTCTTAACACAATGTTTCGTTAAAATTAAATCGTTTACAACAATTTTAAATGCAGATAATGTTGTAACACTTTGCGATGCGTGTCTGGTAATAGGAACATCGTCAGTCGTTTATCCAGCAGCTATGTTTGCACCCGAAGTGGCACGTCGTGGGATTCCCGTGGCGGAATTCAATATCGAAACGACACCAGCAACTCGAGAGTTTCAGTAAGATAATTTTTACAATAAAATAACAATATATTAACCGTTGCTTTTACAAATTAAAATCATTCAACTTTGCTTAGAATAATAAGAAATACAAATTAACATTCTAGTCTTCTCCCATTATTACTATTTATTTTTCTGAAAAAAGATACAAAATTAATTTCTTCTCTTTTAAGGTACCACTTTGAAGGTTCCTGCACAATAACAGTACCAGAAGCCTTAAGTTTATAAATGTAGAAAAATTTACCTTTAACATAGCAAAGTTCTGTACAAATTCCATTTTGTTGCAAATAGAACATCCATATACGTTGTTTCATGGAAAGTGTATCATTTGGTCCTTTGACTTCAACAATTTTGTACTGAAAAAATGAAAATAAAAGTTAAACAAATGTTTAAAAAAAATGTACAAAAAGTGAATAAAATATTTTAATTAACAAAATTGTGCAATTTACCAGCTTTTTTTCATCACTCCACACTATCAAGTCCGGAAAACCAGATCTCCAAAGCCTATAATTGTCCACAAGTTTTTTACAAATTGTCAGAATAGCATGCTTTCCCAAACACTGAATCATAGTCTGAAATCAAACCGTTTTAAGAATCAATCTGTGAAATAAAATTATACAACTTGTTGTCAATTATTAAGACAATTATTTACCTGAAATTGAGAGACACTCTCGAATATATCCTGAAAAATAGTCCGATATCCAGAGTAACCTTCATAATTTCTGGTCATCATTTCTATAAAAGTAGGATGATCACAGTCCTCTAGTTTTCCGAGCTTTTCTTCAATCTCTTTCTTTCTGTTCAACTGGAATTCTGCTGTAAACAGGTCCAATGGAGCATCCTGATACGCAGACACAAATGTCCCTGGAATCGAAATTCTATACAGCTCTTCCCAAAATAATAATGTAAACAAAGAAACCGGAAGTGCACCCTCGCAATGAATTGAATTTTTAAAACCATCTTTACGATAGTGGTCCGCAGCCACTTGTTCAACACCACCAATTTTGGCTGTTTCATCTTTGTTTTGGCCTACAATTGACCATTTACTTTTTCCAATTTTCGATTCGTATCTGAAATAATACATTTATACTTAGTAAATCGATATAACAAAATTAAAGTGAAATATTTGCAAATAAAATGTACTTAGGGATTTTATAGCCAGAGATGGTTATAGTCGCTAAAGTCTCTGGAGATGAGGACCTTAAATTCGTCAGAGTATCTTCAATTTTAATTTTCGAGTCTAAATTTATTCCAGTCTTTCTTTTTCCGAGAGTTTTTAATTTTTCAATCAGCGTAGCTTTGTCCACTTCATTTAAATCGTAATTCGTAAGTGCATTGATTAATATATCAACAGAAGAATCGACATCTTTTTGGTGATGCGACTTGATCAACGCATACTCTTCGAACCATTTACCTGTGTACTTCAACGCATACATTCTTTGATGTAAGAGACTTTCGAGGTATTTTACAGCAGTTTTCAATCTAGACTTGTCTTTTTTGAGAGCAGGTATGCTGAGCCAAACAATTTTGGCCCAAACATGGCCTGGGAAAAATCTCTGCACGTGTTTTGGAAGGTACTGTTGCTGGCTTCTAAATAACATTTCAATGGAATAAAATTAATATTCAATATTATTTGAAATATATATAAGAAGAATTAAATTATCAAGGCCTGCGGAAGCAGGCCGGCGAGCCAAGATCAATATTTTATAACTACCCCAAAATTGTGTGTTCCATAATGTTATTTAGAGAAATAAAAGCCTGCTCGCCAAAACTGATTACTGCATCCCATTCTTTTTTCTCCGTTGCTTCAATAGCTTCCATGTGAATACGCTTACTTTCAATGTACCTAAACATAAAAAGTGATATTTAAAATTGATTCAGTTTAAACAAATATTTATGGTACACAGAGATAAAAATGGATACTTTTGTACTAGAACAATTTATCTTACTAAAATACTGAAATGTTTTTCACAATATTTTAATAAAACATTGATACGAAAAAACTGAAATAATTGTTCATTGAAAAATAATTATTTTAAAAATACCATAAAGAATATTTTAGTAAGATAAATGATCCCAGTAAAAGAGTAGTTTTTTTTCGTGTAAAATTGACGTACTGAATAATGTGCTCTCTGTTTCTAAAAACAGGAAATCTCTCAGATGGTACAGGGTAAAACTTGGTGTTTCCAGTCTGCAGTTCAAACATAAGATTGTATATCTCTGACATAGGATGTTCTGGATACAATGTTGGTGAAAACAGTGTAAAGATCCTGTCAAAAATGCTGAATATTTGTTCTGGAATATATACACATTCCCCAAGTACTTTGGCAGTCTCTTTGCGTACTTTGTCGGCTGGCGAACTTCCTCCAAAGAAAGACTTTTTATTCGACATCATTTTCATTAAAGCCTCAATTTGTTTTTCTTTCGAAAGCTTAGGAAGTTTGAAGGTGCCACTTAATAATTTGAGCTCCGGCAATAGCAGAGCATTTAAAAGTGACTTCATATCTTCATGATTAAGATCTGAAATAATATTACAAAATTTTATTAATATAATCTGGTATAGTATTGGTAAACAAATTCACAATTTTATATTTAATTTAAATCAATTCGAACCTGTTTTCAAAAACTTGCTTTTAATCAGATTCTTAAAAAAAGGCTTCAAATCGTCGTCTATCCTTTGAATCGCTTTTATTCTGTGAAACTTTCTTTGCCTTCTGACCAGTCTCGTAAATAAACTTTGAGCTTCGGCCTTTAGACATATATAATTATAAATTACATCTAATTCCTCTTTTAAAAAATATTCACAGTTTATTATGTTACAGAAGACTTCAGAAATAATTAAAAAAGTATGTGCAGCAGCTTTTTCTTTCGGTACAACGACGTCACGTAAATTGAATTTCGTTACCTGAGTAGCATCCAAATTATAGTAAGAATAATTAAATTTTTTCGAAGAATAAATTTTTTCTAAATCAAAATTATGTAGGCCCTCGCTACGCTCTTTGGCGTAGTTCATTATCTCCAAAGCTTCTGACACTTTGGCTTTTAGCTCGAAATAATCTGCAAATTTTCGCGGACTCTGCAAAAAAGTAGCAACTCGCATTGACTGTTTCTTAGGAGTAAACGGACTTCTACAAACATTTTCATTTGTTACTGTAGACTGAGTGTTCGTTGGCGTGGTGCACCGAGTTTGTTCCAGAATTTTGATTTGTTCAGGACTTTTGGCTTCAACTGAAGTATCAAGTTCACTTTTAATTTCTGATATTTCAAATCTTGAATCCACATTGTTCTTTTCCAACACTTCTACGTCAGAGTTTTCTTTGTCACTTGGAACCTCTATTAACTCGGTATTTTTGTTTTCTTTTGTTGACTTGTCAAAACATTTTAAAGATAAAGAAATCTTCTGGCTAGTTGAAGATTGAGTCAGTTCAACTTCAATCTTAATTTTTTTCGTGTCACACTGGGTGATTGGAGAATTCTTTCTTTTCGGAGTAACAGGCATTTTGAAAATTTTGTTCACCTGAGGAATAACAAATAATTGAAGAAGTTAATATTAAATTATACATTATTAATCGACACCTTTACTTCTTGAATTGGTCTGTTTTATTTCTAAAAATACATAATATCATTTTAAAAAAAAGTAAACAAAAAAACGTTGGACATTTTTATTTTATTAGTGACAAATAATAATTAAAATGGAAAAATTTTAGAAAAGAAAATGTGCACTCAAAAATATAATTTTTTTCTGATGCAACCAGGGCTGATATAAATCATGTTTTTTTTAAATTAAATTTATTTGATTTAAATCAGATTTAAATAAAAAAAAAATTTGATTTTTAATTTTTGTTTGAAAATGTTGCTAAAATAATGTTTCTGTTATTTTAATATCAATATTATATTTAAATAATTTCAACATATTAAATAAATAATTAAATTCGAAACTTCGAAGCTATATGCAGATATCCTTCGTATAACGCGGCACTTTCATAACACGGTTTCGTTATAACGCGATTTTCAAATGGCGACACTTTTTCGTATATCGCGGTGCCAGTTTCGCTATAAAGCAATTCAGAATATTGAAAAGTTCACTTTTCTTTGAAAATTGTTTGAACTGCTAAAAAATTCTAGTCACTTTTCCAAGCTGAGAAACTCATGAATAATTTTATGAATATTGATCCTTTAGCAGAAAGATGTGCAAAATTAAAAGCAGAAATTCGTAACTGCTTAGCACGTTATAAAGAAATTAAGATGTAATTGGAATGTAAACGAAAACAGAAGAAAATGCATAATTTTTTTTCTAAACTACCTGGAGCTCCGTATATCCATTTTTTATTCACAATCTTTTTGGTTTTTTTACTTAAATAATGTTTTAAAAAATGTTAAAATGCTATTATTATATTTTATTATATTATAAAATGATAATATATACGATTTTAAAATTATAATGATACTTTTATAATAAAAAATAATTCAATTTGCTAAAGTTTGGAACCGAACCCCTATTTTTTCATTTATCCTTAGTATCATACAACGCAATTTTATACAACACGCTATTTTTCCAGAACCGAACTTGACTATTTCTTGTTAACAAAAGTTTAGTTTAGTCGATTGGGATTCGACTTTAAAAAAAAGGATTTATTTTTGCTACTTATTTAATTGAAAATTGACTGTATCAACAACTGTAAATATTTTCATTCTCTATAATATAAAATATTTTGAAATATAAGCAAAAAATAGTTTTATTTTCCTTTTTTTTTTTTTTTGTTATTTCCGAATTCATTTATAAAAATTAAATTTTCAACCTAGAACATAATTCGGTATTGAAAGGGTTGATAAAAACCATATGTTATTATATTTAAAATATGAATCTTTTAAGTATAATTCATTAATTTTTAAAGTTTAAAAATTGTAAAATAATACTTATAAAAAAAAGTAAATTAAGTTAATTTTAATCACTGATTTAAAAAAAATTGATTTATATCATATCAGCCCTGGATGCAACAAAAAAGAATAAAAAAAGAATATTTTAATTTGTATTTTATTTTCGATATTAACATTTTAATTTATAGTAGGTTTTTTTGTAATTCAAAATTTTTCAATTTATAATAAAATCAAATTCTAACTTTTATAACATGAAAAAAATCAAATTCATTAATTTTCTGTCTTTGTCAGATTTTTCATTTCGTGAATTATAAAAAATATTAATTAATGAGAGTTAGTAATAACAAGTACTTGGTCGTCATTTTTTTGCGCCTTAAAGAAGAAATCAATTTTTGGTTGATTTTTTACACCTTCAAGTTTGTTATTTTTTCTATGTGACATTTTTTGCTTTTTCTTTCTACTTTTCTCACATTATTTGTATGTTTTCAATCTTCATAAAACTTTTCCTATCAAGAACGTTAATTCTGAAAACACAAACATTGACAATGTTAAAAATATGTTTTACATTAACATAAGTTTAAAATGTTAGTCATTATTAAGAACTTTCACTGCCAAATAAAAACTTGTTGAGAAACCTTCACAAAATACTTACAATAATTTCGGCAACAATCGATGAATAAATAACAACATAACCTCTACAGGTTCACCGGTTTTAACTAGAACTTATTAGATTCTGCTTACGAATCTCAGCTTCATTGTTTAAAATTACAGAATATTCAATTAAAAAGAATTACAAAATAAAAGGCTCAAAATCATACACTTTTAGCGTCTTGGCTATTCAGGAATGTATGCGATAATGATAAATGATGTCAAAAAAGAATTGGTTCGAAATGTCATTTAGACAAAGCGCCACCTTATGGAATTTAACATTAACCACCACTTTTTACAAAAAATGAAATAATTATAATTAAACATTTACAATTAAAAAACAATTTTAATCTAAGTCGTAACTCATAAATAATAAGAAACAAATTAAAAAAGTAATAACAATGTAAGAAAAATTCTTAAACAATATTTAGAGAATTTTTTTATTTCTAATTTTCCAAATATTTTTAATTATTTAATGTTTAGCAATTATTAAGAAAATAATTAGGGTAATTGAATAATATGATTGCAATAATATTTTATTAAGATAAAGATGTATATACATAGTTACAATTACATACAGAGTATTAAAATGGAATATTTACAATTGCGGAATTCTGTTGAAATAAACTATGCGCAAACTATTTGTACTAAAAAAATAATAATAAAATAATAATAATAATAATAATAATGATCTTTATTTAATTTACAGTTTGTATATTAAAAAAACTGGCATTATATCAAAATTAAAAAAAATCGTTATAAATGTTTTTTGATATTTTAAAAACCGCGCATACATAAAACATTTCAGTTCAGCGTTTTACATAGCAAAAAATCTTCATTTCACGATTAGATCGAGAAAGAAATTACTTGTACATTTTAAAATAAGCCGACAAGTAACTACAAAAATGTTTTCCCTACGTACTGCGTTTGTAGTTAAGATTTGTAAATGCAAAATCACTTCTTTTCGTTAAATAAACGTGTGTAATCAGGCTCATAAGATAAAGTGATATGTATGTATTGTCATGTTTCAAAAAGTTATTGTTATTGAAAACATTTCTTTGATTTTTACAAAAAAACTGGTAATTAACTTGTTTTCAAAAGAATTCATTATTTTAAAATCTTTTATGCTGATATCACTTTGTCTTATAAGATTCGAAAGCAATGATATGAAGTTTTTTTTAGAACTTTCAGTATTGATATTTTGTGAAACATTTAAAATTGCTTTTCAGCAACGTAATATTACAAAAATTAAAATACTTACACATCAATTATTAACGAATTGTAATTACTTTTAAGATTCTATTAAATTTGTTACTGCATACTAAATTTCACACATCTAAAAAAATGAATTTTGTATTAATAATAGAGATACTGCAACAACTTTATTGTTTATAATTAATTGTATGGAATTAAGAAAAAACTAATAATACAGTGTAATACTTGACAAATAAAGTGATTGCAATATCACGATGAAAAGGTTTTTTCTTTTAAAAATGTGTTTGGCACTACGATGCCAATTTACTGTAACAATTAATTTTATACATAATTCGAAAAAAATGCCGACAAAAGTTTACAAGTTATACCATTAATCATCTCTCGTTTTTGTTACAATAATAAGTAACCATTTATTATTAACATTATCTTAATTATTGTTGTAACTTTGGCAGCTGTTTCAACTTATATTCTTTTGTCGTTTTCTACACAATTTGGAATTTATTTTATAGAAATATATATATTTATGCATCTCATTAGCCAGCCTCTACACAGAAACTAAAAATAACAAATTATTTTCAACAAGATTGCACAGTATACACAAATTTGGTTTATTGTAAAATAAAAAAAAACAATTTGATATTTTTATCAAATAATTCAAATAAAAAAATCTAAATTCAAAGTCATTTTAAGTAAGTTTTTTGAAATTGTGTATAATTTATGCACTTCTCTTATGAAAAATATTTATGAAAAATGTTCCGAACTATTGTATTTTATATTTACATAACTGTGGCTGCTAAGGTGTTACTTTTATATTATGCATGAACGTTATGACTCTAGTGAAAAATATGTACTTTCAGGACTTAAATGACAAAAAAATAGGACTTTATTCATTGTCAGTATTTGATTGTATGTATGAATTATAAAGGTCGCTGTTATGAGTTATTCAGTGAATGACAAGTTTATTTCAATAAAGTTAGTTATTTAAAATTGTCTAAATTTAATAAAAATATACTTTTCTCATGCAATTTCATTTCGGCATTCTTTGTTGCTTAATTAATATCATTATATTGGTGTAAAAACTTTGCCGAACAAATTTTTTTAAGTCAATAATAATTATAAATCAATGCACCATTTGTAAAAATAAATACTAAAAATATTTAAATATCATAACATCTAAAGTATAGTAAAATAGATTTCTTTTTCGTCATTTATTATTTGTCTTATATAATTTCTAAAATGAAATAAATTTAAATAAAAATTAATTGAGACTTTTTTTGTGACAAAAGAAATCTATCGAAAACAGTTTTATCACAAAAAATTATTCTTTGGTTAAATAGTTACTAATGTAAATTTTCTTTCAAAAGAAAATAAATTGTACTACCATAAATGTAGAAGTTACATAAATTATCGTTTGTTAATATATTAAATTCTTTGAATATTGCTTTTTGTCGATTATACGTTGTCTGTACTTATTTTTTTACAGTATAAACATTATAAACAAAGTTTTGTGTATAATTCAGGTTGAAATGATATGTAAAAGAACTTTAATTTGAGTAATACTCGTCTAAAGTAATTGAAATGCTTAATTCATTATTTTGAATAAATAATATATGAAACAAAATAAAGTTTTGATAAAATGTTTGCATTTTGCAGGAATTCACAATTAGATTTTGTAAATTTTTTTTAAAATTTGGTACAATTACCATTAAAATATTGATTTTCAGAAATGTTTAACATTTTGCATACCATTTATAACCGAGTCAATCTCGATGTTTTTTTTTAAATATTTTTATTAAATATCTAACAAAAATTCTTAAGAAAATTTTAAGAAAAATGCCACTTATGTTTTATAATAAAATAAAAAAATTGTATATATATTAAATTCAAGTTTAATTAATTTATTTTTGACTTAAATTAAAAGAATGATTGAAGTTTGCTAAAAAAAATCTAATAATTCAAACAGTATAACTATTTAAATTTCAAAATTCTTAGTGACTTTGTTCTTAAAACATTTTCAAGATAATTTATATAATTTTTCTTTTTAAATATATTATTCCTTACATTCAAAAATTAACATGAAATGTAATTTGAAAAAGAAGTCAACAAAAGAACAATTTTCAAACAAATACAATAACCATAATTTGTAATAAATTAAACAATTAAATAGGATAAATAAGAACACACAACAGTGTGTTTAAATAATAACTGAAAAGTCTGCCGCTTGAATTTAACAATTTTTGCGCAAGTCAATTCACATATACTTATAAGTCGCTGAAAAACTGCAGCTTTTATAGGTTTTATCACAATATCGTGACTTTTGAACACCGTTCATTGGCTATTATCCTTGTAACATTTGTACAACAATGTTGTTAAGATTGTTTGTGCTATTGTTGTTGATGTAGCTGCTGCAAAAGCGGACAAACTTCGACTAGTGGGGTACCAAGCACCTCCTGGCACACTTGGTTCATGTCTGGTTCCATCATCAGTGACGTTATCTGATCTTCCGTCAGCATTTCAACACTAAAAAACAATTGTATTAAAATAATAATCATTTACTAATTAAGATATTTCTATCGTAGTGAGCTTTATTAGATAAAAATTCTTAATCTTTGAATTTTACTCGCAAAATTTTTTTATAGGTCTACGGTTATTTCATATTTGAATTTGAAAATGTATGAAACTTTTTTTTTCAGTAATTAAACTTGTTTTTTAAACGACTTACTGTTGCATTTTTCAAGTTTCATAATTACATTTTATTAAATATTCCAAGATTGAATTATTATTCTTTAATAAAAAATAAAAATATGTTTGCTGAAATTTGATTATTATATTTCATATTAAAAATGTGACATCTCTAACAAATTATTAGTGCATCAAAAATTAGTCAAATACTTAAATAATGTTTTATTTAAAATCAAATATTAATACTGTATTGGTACCATACAAAATTTTATACTTTCTATTTGATCATTTAAAAACTTCAAATTGCATATTTCTTATTTGAGATAAAATTATTATTTCACTTGTCATTTTGACTAGCTTACCACGTTAGGAAGACCTTAATAACAATAAGTTATTAAAATTCTTGAAACAAACCTAGCTAGACTTTCACTGTCTGACGTTTCATCATCAGCATTAAGATAATTTAGACTCTTTTCTAAAGGACTAGGAACCTTTTTTCCCTTTGGTTCTGGTTTATCTGACTTATCCTTGCTTTTATCCACAATATCGCTGAACCTACGTTCCGTCAGATTAATATTATTAAACATCATCATGCCTTGGTTGAAAATTTCTTTAACTCGTTCCCCAGTGCCTGCACTCCATAATACATCTAAAGACTGTCTTCTACTGGAGTTTGCTGTAAAAAAAACATAAAACACAATTAAATATACTTTTTTTAAAAACTAACAAAATATTGTTTAATAAAAAAAAAACTAACCAGAACTAGCTGCACTTCCTTCCCCAGCTCCGCTCCTCGAGATCCAAGTCGCCAGACAACTGTCGAGTTTTCCTTTTCGTTTTATGGAAGGACTCCTCGTGAGTTCAGACTTTTTCTCATCACTAATGGTGTCCTCGTTGGTCCTTGGCATCGCTGGTAACGACTTTTGCGTGACCAGTTTCTTCGGAGTGCCGCCTCGGTCGTTACTCGGCGGTGCTGCCGAGTTGTTCGTGACGTCCTTCAAGTTTAGGGTATCGTGACTCAGTTCCGCGGGAAGTCGTTTGTAAGGAATCTGCTCTTCCTCGTCGGAGTAAGACTCGTCGTTACATAAGATCTCCTCCGGCGAGTTGTTCAGACTTATTTCCGTCCACTCCTCGCCCTTCTCGTGATTCACTTTGCCATTCTGCGGTGACTTGATTTCGGATATTCCTGTTGCCTTCGAGAGGTTCGTGTGGTGGGACTTTGATGTGAAATTCTTTATGCTCGGGATATGTTTTGAGTCCATAGCAGCGAAACTTCGAGGGCGATCCCTTTTTATGTACTTGCGGGGCTCAGTCGAGGAGTAATTTAGGCAATTTAGACCCAAATAATCGGAGGATAAGTCAGTCTCCAACTGAAATTGTATTGAAAATTAATTGAAATTGAAAAATAAAAGTTATGTTGACAAATAACAGTAAACAAAATTTTTTGAGAAGTGAACCTTTGAAGTTGTAGGATAAGCCAAATTAGTCGTTATTTTTTCTGGAAGTCGTAAGTATTCATCACTTGTATAATCTGTGCTGTCTGGTGATTCTGTAGTGCTTGAATTAGGCGAAGCAGTGTTATTTTTGTCCTGTCTTGTCTGAAAATATTTTTAGATTTATGATTAAAAATTGGGTACATACAGTTGTATTGTAAATATTTATTTTCTTTTTTTTTTTTAAATCTTTACCCTATGTATTTCGTCACTTATTCTTTCAAGATTTCTCAATGCTTCAGCATAAGTCATTTTAGCATCGCCAACAGATTTTTCTAAAATAGTGACTTTGACTTTCTGCTCTTCCAAAATTTGATTGAAGTGTGCCTTCATTTCATAGTACGGCCTGGATAACATTTAAATTTGATTATACATTTTTTAAAAAATAAAAACCAAAGTATTCAGTATTACTCAATAATTGAAATTTTTTTTTATTATATATTTTATACATAAAACAAGTATTATTAATCTACGATAGTCATGCAACAACAGTCTACTAATATACAGTATATAAAATCATCAAGAAAATAATAAAGTATAAATTGAGTGAATATCAATATGAAGTTGTGTTTTCTACAAAATAATAATTTAATAAGCTCGATGAGACTATTGGAAACAAAATTTAACCATGCTTTTTTTATAAATGAGTCATTTTTGTGAAAGAATTAAAATTGTTAATAGAAAAAAAAAGAAAAAAACCATAAAGAATCGTGAGAAAATATTTGAAAATGACTCATTGTTTCAATTAAAGAGAAATAGCAAAAAGTAATAACAACTAATCCTACTTACAACATGAGCAAGTTGTGCCTGTAGGCGATATTGTTTATCAGAAGCAAGCTGCGACGTGCATCCATACTGCCAACACGAACATTACCAAACACATAAATATCCTAATTTCTATTGAAGATAGCCAATTCAAATACAATAAACCCTGAACCATTTACATCTTTTAAATTTAACAATTACTTTAATAATATAACAAAATAAAATATCAAAATTTATTGTATTTGTATATTGAAATATAAGTGAATAAAAAGTACCAATAAAATAAAGAATTTTTAGGTATGATTTTTTAATATATATAAATTTGTGGCAGGTTTTCTAGTCAGTCTCATGTCGAGCAACTGAGTATATCCAATATAAAAAAGGTCGTGCAAAATGATGAGAAAAATTTGAACAGCGAATATAATACAGAATTAAATTTGGTTCTGAGGAGCTACATCCAATATACCTTGATTTCGCGATCGTCCTTTTCAAATCTCGTTGCAGCTGCTGAACTTCGTGCTCAGTTTTCTGATACAAAATTGCCGTTCGTCTGTGCTCCACTTCTGACAAAACTCTTTCGTGTTCTGACTCATTCACCCTCGAAGTTGCGTGGTTCAACATTTCCTTTAAACGAAATTATTTTTGTAAAATTATTCGTATTTAGAAAGCATTATAAATTCTTTGAAAGTAATATGTAATACCTGCCAAGCATGGTCGAAACATCGACCCTCTGTTTTGAGTCCCTCTTCCGCTAGAAAAACCATTTCTTTGGCAGCTAAATGCTGACTGTTGGCTCGTTCGAATCTAATAGCTGCTTTCTGTGTCTCTGCCAACGCCTGAAATGTACATACTTTATTACATTTTACAATTTCATACTTTATTACCGAAGAAAAACCATAAATTTAAATATTTTTGTGCAATAAAAACTTGCCTCTTTCGCTCGAAATCTTGCATCATAGTAAGGCCTGGCTTTTTCTATACAAACACCCAACTTTTTGGCTAAGCTATCAATTTTTACAGTCGACTCGCACAGCAATTCTCGAAACGTCGCTCTCGCTTCCTGCAATTGAGTTTTTAAACATAATGTTAGAATCCATTTATTGAAAGCCTCTTTGCAGATAAATCACGACTTTCATTGCGAATGAAAATTGCGAAGACGTTAAGACGGAGTCATTATCCATTTACACCATTATAAAGTAATTGTCTCAATGAGATATAATAGCCTTGCTTTGCTCTTTCGGCCATAACGCCTCGAATTTAGAAGAAATAGCTATTTAATAACAGTTATTTTCAGATTAACAATGTTTCTTCGCAGAGGATACTTACATCTAAATCAACTTCAAGTTTATTTATGTCATCTGTCGCTGTATTCAATCTTTCCAGCTCAATCTGTAAATAAAAAAATATTTCATGATATAAAAATAATTATCAAATTCATTTTTTGAAATTATACAACTCTTTAATTTGTTACTTTAGTAATTTTTGTTTATTTTTTAATATTAAGCTTGTACAGAATTTATTTTTAATTCAGAATATAAAGTTAATAAAAATGTTAAGTACGAGTTAATTAAATATAAGACTTAATTATATAAATACACTGTTGAATTGTGAGAAATAGTTACATGCGTGAATGTAGAAAGTACTCATTTAATTAATATACCTGATTTTATGTCTATTGTACACATCTATTTACTTTCTATATTGGGAAAAGGGCTTGAATATTGGCAAATTTTGTAATTATAATGTTATTATTGTAAGTTAAATATTCTTTTGTGTGTTAGAATTAAAGGAATTTAATTGATCTACTGATAAGAAAATGATATCTACATATTAAAATTGGATAAATCATCTAATAATTATAACATTAAATTTAATTTGGATAATTACAATTTTATTTTATTAATTAAAATTAATAATAACTATTATAAAATGTAAATCAATATGAATGATTAATTTTAATATAAAAGAATACATACAATTTATATTGCATAAGTATTTCCTATATACTTAATATTTAATAAATTCAAATTTGTTTCTAACATATTGCATCATTTTTCACTCAAAAGAGTTTATTTTTAATACAAAATAAAGACTCACAAAGCATGAAAAAGAGTAATTACTATTGTACCTAAATATAAGCACTGTATAATAGTGATTATCATATTACATCAAAGACAAGAATTAACAAAAATGAAAATAATTTTACACAAAATTAAGTATTTATAAACCGGATTCTGCAGTTTTCATTTTGGAGCAAAACAATATGAAACGAGTTCTCAATGTGTCAACAGTCTATTTTCAGGGCAATATTTTGTTTGACATCGCAAGTTATGTCAACTGTCAGTATGGTATCGGGTCGGTGGGACAAAATAGAACAATTTGGAGCAAATTTTACCTGCACTCTGGGGTCCACTGCGTCATCGACACAATCAGAATCGCCAGTGGTGTCAGCTTTTATCTTCTCGCTCATAATTAAAACTATAAAACTAATATTATTGATATCCTTTCCATGACACCTGAATCGTCTGCTGTTTTATCAGGTAGCCATGTTGAATATGAGGAAACGAGTTTGAGCGTTGAATTGATACAATGTAGAGGCTGACTGGTATAAGGTTTCATCGTGTCATTCGAGTAACGCCATCTAAAGTGTGTTGAATGTCATCAAAAGATGAGAAAAGTATCCTTTTTTTATTTTTTTATAAAATTATAAAAACGTGAAAAATAAAGTAAACATACAAAATTATATAACAATTTAAATTTAAATTTTGTTTACTAAATTATTATTTTGATTGATTTAAGAGACATATTGTATAAAAAATGTTGAAGTCTAATTTTTATTTTCATAATAATATTAAATAAGTAAAATAATACAATTTTTAGTATCTTAATAGAAAAGTTAAATGAATAAAATTTTAATATGAAACTTTTTAACAAATAAGAAAAACATTAAAAATTAAGTAAAAATTGTGTAAAACTTTAAATTTAAATTTTGTTTAACTAAATCATTCTTTCTATTTATTTGAGAAAAATACTGTACAAAATGTGTTGAAATCTAATTTTTTTTTATAGTAATATTAAATAACAAGTAAAATAATAAAAATTGTAATAATTTAATGAAAAAGGAAAATGAATAAGTTTTCAATGGGAATATAAATTATTATTGACTGGATAATTTCTTTTTTTTCAAATAAATTTATTTATGAAATATTTACAATCAATATCTTTTCATGTATCATTTGTATCAAATGAATCGATGATATTTATTAAAGTATGTTACTTTCATATAATATCAAACTTCAAACATTTATTTGAAAGGTTACAGTATAAGCCACCGCAGTCTAAGTGCAAGCAATTCTCTTTCATTCTTATCCGGGAGCGCCGCTTGTATGACAAATAATCAAAATGATATGATTAAATTAAACACATATTTGTCTGAATTTTATATAAATTAAATATTATATCTTGATAAATTATTATACAAATTTAAAAAAAAAAAAACAAATTTAAAATTAAATTAGACATCAATCAAAAGTAATTGTTCTTTTTTTTCTTTATTAATGAATAATAATTAAATTTCAGAATTGTAATTAAATTAAATTCTATTGTTCGTATATTATACAGTTTTCACGATAATCTAAATAGAAAACAATTTTTTTCACATTTATTGTGGCAAATTTTAGGAGATAAAATTTATATACTTTTTTTATACACATTTAATATAAACGAGTTTCGCACATAATTTGTATTCCCATCTTCAGCGATTTAATTCACAATGTTGGTATACACGAACAATACATTTTAATTTCCATTTTAACTGTATAATTGATGAAATGAAAGTTGCGCATAAGAATTCAAAGTTAACATATTTAATATAAATTTCTCGGAGAAAAAGAAGAAGAATAAAAAATCGATTTCTTTTGTAATTTGCCATCAATTTTGATAACAACTATATTTATTTTTATAGAAATAATTTTTTAAAACGGTATTCAATAAAATGAAGATAAAAAAGATAATGATTTTTAAAATGGTTTTAATTTAAATATAGGAAATGACTGTTTTTATTGCCAACATTAATTGATAGCAAGACAATTTATCGATAAACAATACGCCTTTTTACAGGCGTAATTTTATTTTACTGGTAGCTAAAAACGCCTACTTGATAAGTTATAAATTAAAATTTTTTGTTAGTTGAATAAAAACAAGAGATGCATTGAAACGTATTAAAAATTTCAGACTATTTTGTCACATTGCACTTTTTAAATTCATTTTTATTAAAACAACAAAAAAATTATAAATTACAAAATGATATAAATGATTTTTCTTTTAGTCACATCGTTTAAGTGAAATAAGAAAGTATATAATATATTGCAAAACACTTGCATAAACTAAAAAAGAAGTATTTGTTATTTCTAAGATAATTTATTCACAAGTGATTGCAATGTTTAAAAACGATTGCTATTCTGATCAAGTATGTTCATTTCTTTTTTAAATTTTTAGAATTTAAATGACGAAATTACTTTTATCTCTGTGAAAAATTGTAAATACAATTTTATAAATCATTTAAAAGTGACTTTTCGTTAGAAAAAAAAAAATTAAGAAAATTTTGAAATTTAAATCAATTTATGTTTCAACATTTTTAAGAATAATTTCATAACAAGAATATGTACTAATAAACTCGTGAAAGAACTTTAATTGCCTTTTGACAACTTTTGATAAGCTCAAAATGGTAATATTTTATGTTTTTAAAAAAATAACGACGAACCAATCTCTAAATCTATCAAAATCTTTCAGCTACAGATAACTGTGGTTTTGTTAAAAAACATCACTTTCAAATAGCCAGTTTTACCGTCACTATTTTTCAAATAACAAGTATTTAACATGAAAAAAACGTAACATGTTTTCACATCAGAATTTAAATACTCCAATCTTTCTTATTTGTTAATAAAAGATATTTATGTTCGTACTAAAATAAAAAAAATGTTTAGTGAAAAATAAGGAGTTAATTTTGTCTATCAATATTCGTTAGATAACAAAATACACGGAAAGTTCAAATTGCACCCAATCTTTTAGAATGATTCAGCCACTAATGTTTTATATTACCGTATCTAATCTCATTTTAATTTTGCCTTGGAGTGATTATTCCACGAGCTTTCTCACATATTAAGCATGTGCAATTCTTGTTATCTCGTTAAAGATTTAAAAGTCCAGATCTTGATCTTGACTCCTTTCTCACATTGTTTCGTCTATTGATGGCCGAACAAAAATTAGTCACCAATTTATGGGTCCACTGTGCTGGAGGTTTGTCTTGATTTATTTTCATTTATTTTTTTTCAAGACAAATGAATGCGTACATTTTTAAAGAAATAATTTTTCTTCTTGAAATATAAAAAAAGTAGATTCAAAAGTATAGTAAAACTAGATTTCACGTAACCTGCATGGAAAACAATTTTTAACATAGATTTGATGCAAATTCCACGTGAATAATCAGTTCTTTTGTTTGTTGGGCTTTAAACAGTGTTACGTCTTATGCTATGCAAATTTACTCTTTGCAGATATAAAGATTGAGTCTGGAAAGTATGTGTGTATTTTGCGTAGTTATATTACGAAGGGAATGATAAAAAATAAGAATTGAATGGAAATAGTGGGATCAATTAATTAAGTTGAAATTTCCTATCATTGTAAATATAATTTAATTTTTATTATGGTTTAAAAAGTTCCATTATTTTGGTTATTTTGTTCCTTAAACGTATATTATTATAATTATCTTCTATTTATTTTCTTTAACTATTATCTGACTTTGTTAACAAAACCCATCATCTTCGTGACCTTATCTCCGTAGGTTTGTAGATTGATATCTTCATCACCTTCAAATATTTTCATTCTAACATTTGAGTTTAAGTTATCTAAAGACTTTTATATGACTTTAAAACAGTTTTGCGATTTCATTGCAACATTTTGCACAACTTTATGTTATTACTTTTATTTTCTAATTTTATTCTTCCGCTAACACACAAATTTATCATTTTCAAACTTTCACTTTTCTTACTCTTTTTTAGTTCTTAAATTTGATTGGAAAGATCATCTTAAACTTTTTAATTTTAATCTTTTGATCTTCAAACTTTTGCAGCTTCCAAATTTAACTTCGAAGAACACATTATTCTGAAATCTGATACTTTCTTTGTTACTCTAACTTGATTACTTTCCAAATTTGACTTAGAATAAAGGATCATCTTAAACTCGTCTCAAACTTTTGCGGTTCTAAAATTTGAATTATCGTCAATCCCAAAACCTTGTCCTATTCTCCTACTTTTACACTTCCTAAATTTAATTAGAACAAAGAACCGTCTCAAAACCTTTTTTCATCTTTAACCTTTTCCCATCTTCAAACTTTTATACTTCCTAAAAAAGGACCATGCCAAAACTTGTTGACTTTTCTTAAATATGCGCATATTCCAAATTCTACCAGGGAGCATTCCAAAAAACCTTCGCATCTTCCACTTCCAGACTTTCACAGTATCCAGAATAATTTCCAATTTTCTTTCTGTCAATTTGTCGATCCATCTCTAGTATAAAATTCAAATCGTCCTATCCGTCAATGTGTGTCGCCAAAGTGCGTAAATGCCTCCTCTTGTGGTGTCTCTCTCGCTCACGAGCACCTTAACTGTTCATTGTTCGGATCGGTTCTTACATCCACGAGGTAATGGACGTGGCAAGGGAAGAGGACAGAGCACTCGGTCTCGGCTGTGGCTGGTACCACCATTCTCCGTTTCCTTCTTCCCCCCCGTGCCCGCGGTTCCCGCGGCCACCACCACCACCGCTTCCTAACCTCCTCATCCTCTATATACCCACCGTCCCTCCAAAACCGTTCGGCTTCGCGTCCAATTGGAATATCGCGAGTCGCTCGGCCGCGGGTCATCATTTCACATCGTCTGTCCAAAAATCTTCTTTCAATTCCATATTCTCGAGTTCCCCTGAAAGACACCCAGCAAAAAGTGAGCCCCGGCACTCGCCGGTTGTTCATTCCAGTTTGTAACGAGCCGCAGCCGAGCACGCAGCTCTCGGTCCAGCAACAGGTTGCGGCGTACAGTGTTTACGGTGCTTTCGGCGTGGAATGCTCAGAGAGTTTAAAGTGCGGTGACTTTTGTGCGGCCGAAACAAAGCAGCTGTAAAAACGCATCTTCCGGTGAGTCCGGCCTCAAACAACAGTTCCTTTGACAAAACTTTCTCCGCAGAGAAATTTCATACATATATATATATATATAGTATATGGGTAATGATTAGTAGTTTGAGATATATTCGCTGTTGAGTATAGTAACTGCGTCTTCTAAAAATGCAGAGGAAAGGAAAAGTGAATTTCTATTTTTTCTTAAATTTAGTTGAAACTTAAAATGCAAGGATAACAGCTAGTCTTGTAAAATTGATTGGGATGACAGGGAATTATGCTAATGGTCGGGCCTGCATTGTGATTTTGTTTTGTTTTGTCCAGAGTAGAATATTGCAGAGAGAGGAAAAATGTTGGAACCGTTACCACAAAAAGTGGACGGAAACTTTTTGTGCTTCAAAGTTTTTGTACCATACTTCTTAAGCGACACTTCTTTGTTTAGAGTCCTGTTACTTTTCACTTGATTTTCATATAGCTTTAGATTTGGAACTTGTTAATTATGCAACCTTGACAAGCTAACAACGATCTCAATGTTTATCAATTATTTATCAAACTTGTTCCGGGATTAGATCCCGGATTTTTTTTTCGTATTAGATGAATCATTCGTGGGTTTTTTAAAACTGAATTTATAATTGACATTGGGTTCTAGAAAAACTAGACATTACTATTAACTTTTGTACAGCAAGTTGAATTTACGAAAAATCTCTATGATAAATTATAAAAGTAATATTTGTATTATGATTTAAGCTAAATATAGAAAGTATTACATTTTAATTAGAAAATTTTAACGCTACATTATCAAGATAAAGTTATTTTAATGAAAAACTCATCATTAAGAGTCCTTGCAGTAGCCTTAAGCTTTATTGTCCGTGAGAACAATCGGCATTATTTGTTATGCTTGTTACATTTACAGACGGCTGAATTAGGGATTGCCTGGGAAAAAAAGAAACGAGTCACAATGTTTGCTGCGAGTACGTCCTCCTCTTTATATTATTAAACTTTTGCATTATACGTTCTTATTCGAACGTCTCTTTCTGGACAGTCCCTTATTTGCGTGAGTCAGAGCCAACTGGTTTTGTTTCCAACACACAAAACGTCCAACTAGTACACTTTATGCAATTATTAACGTCACGCCTTTTGACAAAAAAATATCAGCCAATCAACAGAGTCGAGTCAAATCTTTTAAGATAAATGAACCGTTTTAACCGTCGCTTTTTACATTAAAATAACATTTTTCTTGGATATTCAATTTAACTATTTTTATTTCAATTATGTTTATAAGATTCAATTATTTCTATTAAATTCCACTATTTCTTTGGATGATAAATTTTATTATTTTTGTGGTAATTTACAGTAATAATGTTTTTTTCAATTGATTTTCGTTCAAATTAAATATCAATTGAGAGAATTATGTAAATTTAACAATAAACTTAGTTTGCATGGATTAACATCAATTATTGGTTCCGATTTGTTTTGTCAAGAACATGCGATTGAATTCGATTTTAGTAACTACGCAATGCTTGTTATTTTGTGTGTACATCTGTTTGCGTGTACACATATCTGTTACGCCGGATTTCCCGTTGGAATAATCTGAAGAAAGTCAATGAAATTCGTCTGATTATTCAAATTATGTTGATAAAGTGGAATTAAAGTCAAGTGATTTAAGCTGTACACTTTGTTCTATTCAATCATTGTATCTGTTGCACACGCTGCATTCAAAAGAAAATTTTTATTAAGAGAATTAAGTATTTTTTTGAAAAGGTTAATTTTAAGTTCCTTTAAAACTTTGTTGTTAACAAATTTGTGAAATCACTTGTACATATATATTAAATACAACATTTTGTATTTTGTATTTTTTCTCGAAAACAAAAAAAAACTGTAAAATGAAGGAATTAATAAGGAAAAGTTTCATTTATTGTTAAAAACATATTTGATGATAATTTTGTTATCACTACGTGCATGCAATTTGCATAATTAAACGCTTACGTTGAAATGAGTTATTGCAATAAAAATGCCGCTCAAAGTAAAAATTTGATTTAAAGTCTTCAGTTGTTTAACAAAAATACAATTTTTATTTTGCAAAGTGTACTTAAATTTATCTAAACTTTGTTAAAGAAAAGAAATTCAATTGCAACAACAATTTTTGTTCATTATCAACAAATTACTTTTTGCCTCTTTAAATTTTTAATTAAACTGCAGTTAAGTAAACAACATTTTGTTCAGAACATTAATTTTTTATTTGATACCGGAAAAAAGTTTATAAAAGCAGTCTTCACAAAAGGTGACTGACTTGTAAAGAAAACACTCACAGTGTGTACGCATTTGTGCATGCAATAACGAAAAGTGAATAATTTCACGAATATTATTTTCGCAATGCTGCGAAACTTTCGATCCGGCTGCAATAGAGACAGAGTAGCATTCCAATAGGTTGCGTTGGATTAACCTAGAAACATTTTCTCTCCTTCGCGGTAGTGTATACAATAATGACGATGGTGACGATGCCGTCTGTGGCGAGGTGCAATTAAGCCCAACTTCAAAGTGTCTAGGAAGTAACTGTATCCCTTTTTTTTGTTCGACCTCATATAACAAGACCACTTGGCGATTGTGAGATAATTTTATTGGACAGAATGATGTATTGTGTGAAAACACTATGCTTAGAAAATTAGATGAAGATTCAACTTAAAAAGGTTTTTTTTAAAATTCTTATTCTTTTTTATTAAGAAAAATTGATACCTATTAAAGTACAGTAAAATGCAATAAAGTGCAGTAAAACGTAGCAAAGAGCAGTAAAATTGAAAAATAATTGAAATAAATATTTCCAAGATGAACTTTAAATTTAAACTCTTTTTATTAAAGTGC
Organism: Idris sp. 1 HC-2018; assembly: GCA_022817325.1. Classification (NCBI taxonomy): domain Eukaryota; kingdom Metazoa; phylum Arthropoda; class Insecta; order Hymenoptera; family Scelionidae; genus Idris; species Idris sp. 1 HC-2018. The sequence goes on along the minus strand of JABFPM010000949.1, from coordinate 1,173 downwards.
AGTAAAGTGTATTCATAGTTGAAAAAATTTTGGAAATAAAAATTATTGACTTTAACTTTGGGAGATAAATTTTTTTTATGCAGTTAGAAAACAATCGAGGACAGATTAAGAATTAGGGCTCCAATGTTATTTATGTAAGACCGAAGCTCTTGCATAATTTTCTTCAAATTGAAGTAAGAACGTGTAATTTGGATTTGAAGAGCTTATAACACTGATCGCTTTTCATTCAGATGTTTCTATTTTTTTGTTGAATCTCTTAACTAAGGTTTTACTTATAAATGCATAGATAATCCAATTAAAAAACTGTTTTATGTAAATGTTTTGATCCGTAAATAGAACATTGTATTCATCAAGCTTGCGGAATTTAGCTCGAGAAACATTGTGAAATTGGAGTAGAATATGCAAATGATTTGCATGCATATTACAATAATGTGAGTGTATGATCATCCATAAAAATATTAAAAATGAGCTCGATTAATGTTATACATAATGACGCGTTCCTGATGTAATCAGAGGCGTGTTGTAATTGAATCAAAACCACGCAAATGATTTGTGTTTAATAAAAAAATATATATATGTAATAACAGATTAATTCTTTAAAAAAATATTAATGCATTTTTGATATATCAATCGTGTGAGATTGTAAAATAAATTTGCACATAATAAATCTGTCCAAAGCATTAATAAACAATTAATTATTTTGTTATACTATACTTTATCACACAATTTTAATTGGAAACGTTTATAAATAAAAGTGAAAAGTATAAAAAAGTGTACTTTTTGTTTTTTTCAATCAGAAACTGAAAATCTTTTGCTCTGAATAATTAAAATCAACAGGAAAAAAAGAATTCTGCCGAGAAAATCATATCAGAAACTCAATCTAATTTCCGATTGCATTTTGATCGCAGTTCGACGAAAGAGAAACGTACAAGTTAACAGAAATTGAGCTACTAAAACAATCACACGAGTTGCGATATTACTTTCACTTGAGATATTCGTATCGCGGATGATGTGTTGAAAAAGAGAAAAAAAATCGCTCTTTTTTCATCCGTAATATGCCATTAATATTGCTATTGGCGTGTTCGATGTTAATTAATCGGCCGTCGTGTGTGTGTGTCACTCGCTCCGCTGCAATTGTGCTGTTTGTTGCGCGAAATAATTGAAAAAATAAGT
>JABFPM010000948.1:0-23615 GCA_022817325.1 Idris sp. 1 HC-2018 | reverse complement strand
TATGATTATTTTTGCATACATAATGGAGATATAGCTTTCATGTTAACAAATTTTCATATTCATGTATTAAAAGTTAAATATTATCTTTTTAATAACACTTGAAAATTATAATAAACAATTTTCAGCATTATTGTCGGAGCTTTTAATAAAATTGCACAGTTTATATTTATTCTTATATTCGAGTATAAACTGAATGCGGAATTTCATTAACACAGAAATACATAATCGTCTATTTTTAGAACTCGTTAACTGCTGCGAAATTTCTATTACGCTCTCTTCGTGAGTGATATCTTTCTTTGTGCAATTGCTACTAATGTTTAATTGAATACAATAGTGCTTTTGCTGTCTCTAAAAAGATATTGCTTAATAATGTTTATTCATTTTTTTCTATATAAAGTTTTGAATTTGGATGCTTTAAGGAGATGGCACTGCAATTACCAACAGACAAAACAAAATGAAATAGCTATTTATTAACTTATAAGTTAAATTTTAGTTCTAATAATGTATTCCTCTACAGAATATTTACTATGAATTTTCAGTCTTAAAACCTCAAAAAACAAGAAAACCAACGAATATTTGAGATCCATGTTAGTATATTCAGATGAACGATATACGAGTCTTACTATGAATTTTCGATATATATTCAGATCATAACCCAACTTGTAACACTGAAAATCCGTCTACAATTTTCTATCATAAAAAATTCATTATTTCACATTTATATTAAATTTTTTGTTTAAAGAAAAAAATATTTTAATAATTAAAATATATTTGTAAAAAGATTTTTTTGTTTCTCTCTCTCTCTCTTTATATTACTTTTACGATTATTAATATTTTTATAATTTTCGTCGACAAAGATTGAAGATTCTGCAAAAAAATTTTTCTTCATTTTTAATTATCTCAGCAGTTACTCTCGGTGCAAAAAAATAACTTCGAATGGACTTGAATTATTTCGTCGGAGTGATACTTGACTTATTTATAACAGTCTCCAGCGAAAAATGTCAAACGAAACACGAATTATCTTAATCAGAATTCTTTTAAAATCTTTAAATGTATGTTTTGCATTACAATTTTTTTTCATACATCAATACACACTTTATTATTGAATAATTATATTTTATTCAAATTCATCTTGTTATTCTAAAAAGTAATTAACTCTGCCTGCTTCTTTTTTTATTTTTTAATTATCAAAGCTCGCTATTTCGACAAATTTATGAAGCATTTTTAATTACAATCGTTTCTTAAGAAACTTAAAGTTGCAACCTCGGAAATTCATGCAATCTGGTTTTGCAGATATAATAAATTAGCTTGAAAATAAGGTATTAAAATTTGTTATAAGAGCAAGATCTTTGTCGAAATATTGCCTCTTGACAGAAATAAAGACCTCTTCTATTTTCACGATACGATTGATCATATTTATGAACATTTTTCAACTGTTCAAATTTAATTTTCTTTTTTCTCGTCTAAATCAGAATATATTATTTTTTGTTAATAAAAATACACTGTTTTTTACCAGTGTTATCTTTGTCCGTCCGATCTTGGTATTGACCGTCTGTCCCATCAAATTCAATGGAAACTCAGAATAACAGTCTCTTACCTTCATTTTCAGTTAATCTTTGCTTTTGCTTAAGTTAACTTGTCCAGGTCTGTTACTTTGCTTTTTTTTCTCACAGCGTTTCTATTAACGTTCTTTCATTTTTATGCTTTAACGAAAATTTCTTTCGCTTTTTCCTTTGACTTTGTTACCATATCTCTATTTGTATCAGATTTTCATGGTTTATCAGATAAATATATTGCAAATTTTTACTTTGAGTTAAAAATAAAATGTACAATAAAAGTTCTATGGACATTTTTTTTCAAATTGCTTTAACAAAGATTTCAATAAATTACTTTTAAAGTACTGCTTAAGCAATAGTATTTCCATTTGAAAAGTTTAATACAAAAATATTCTTGTTAAAATTTGAAATGAGACACTGAGACAACTGTGCACTGCCGCTTAGTATTATTAACAGTTAAAACGACTGTTTGCAAATTGCTCCTCGTTGCTGTACTGCCACTTTTTACTGTTTCACTACAGCTCCTTCTGTTGTCTTCATGTTTGTTTCTCTACTTTTTCTGCTGTGTCCGTTGACTGCTCTACATTTTTTTATCTGTAGACTACTTCGCCATTAACTCGGACTGTCTTACTATTGACCATATACTCGGTCGATTTCCAGAGCTTGTTATTGTCACTTAAAGTTCTTTAATACCAAAAATTAAATCATCGTAAATAAAAATTCTTACAAAAGTTACAGAAAATGATGGAAACATATGATTAATTTATGTTCCTTAGAAATATTTGTGTTTTCAAATCAATTTTATAAATCTACTTTTGGAAACATTTATTTCAAGTATAGACGTTATTTTAAAAACATATTCTACATGGAATACTATATTTTCTGATATTCCAACGTTTGTGGATTAATTTTAGCTAAAAAAAAGCTTGAATAAAAGTCTGAACTAGATTCAAGAAAAGTCGGAAAATATATAACTTTTTTGTTTTAAATTGAACAGTACATGTTTTAATAAATCTAAAAAAAAAAGTTGAAAAAATTTGGATAATATTTGATATAATACTGAAAATATCATTAATTTTTTTGAAAAAAGTTGAATAAAAATAAATTTTCTCAGACATTTTGAATCTTTTGAATGTTTTCTGGATTGGTCAATGTTCTGTTTTTTAGAACAATACATTTGAAAATCGTTGTTTTTGCCAGAGTTTTTCAGCAAAATTTATTCTACTAACAAATTTCTAAATAGATATTAAAAAAACATAATTATGTTTGTCATTTTAAAAAAGAAATCTAAAGTAAAATATTTGCGTTCACTTATTATTATTTAATTTCAAGTAAAATAATCAACAGTTTACAGTAATAACGTTGTTTTAGTGCAGCCATAATAATTAATTTATATCAAATTATATGTTACAGTTCAGGGTCACGCGAATCATTCAGCCCCCTCAATGTTGGTGTTATTAGCATTGCTCATCCAACGGTTACTCCTGATATATTAGGCGGCTTTAGGAGTAACAAAGAGGGTCGTATAACTCGAGGGTGTCAAGAAGCAGGATAATGAACGGTTGACTCTCAACACGAATTGTAAGGAGGGACGAGAAACGGAAACATATGTTTCGTGACAATAGACAATCATGGCTTGGGTATTGAGCAGCAGAGAAAGGTTCAAGAATAAAAAAAAAAAAATTTTTGGTTAATTATTCTACGAGTAAAAATTGTGTTCTGATTATGATTAATGATTGGAAATAAATAATTATCGATTCACCTGAATTTACATTTTAAATTGTGCAGTGCAAATGAAAATTTGTTCAACATAAACTATTTATTCAAATCATATTTAATAACATAAAATTTAGTCATTTAAAATACAATTTAATCATTTAAAATAAAATTTAATTATTTGAAATAAAATTTAATAACTACAAATAAAAATTTAGTAATTACAATTTTTCGTAATCAGAGTTGAATTTTTATGAAATTAATGTACAGTTAAGTGAGTGCATATGAAAGTTGGTTTTTTTTTCTCTCGAGTGTCTGACTAACTGTTTACATATCAGATTTTTATTCCGCTTTTTAATTTGACATAAGAACTAACTCATATGACATATACGTTTCATTAAACATTTATCGTCTTTTCTTGTAATGTTAAATGTACATATATTATATAGATTTACAAGTTGTGGTTATTTTTTAAATGTGTGTTGGTGTATATGTATAGTATATATATATATATTTATATATATATATGTAATATGGGTGTACATTTATATTGAAAGGCATATCTTTTAGCCGTACGTTACGATCGCAAATAAGTAATGCGGAAAAATTGTCACGCATTACACCGTAACTCTGTTAACACTTCAATAGATAAGCTAAATACAACTTTTTTCGTTACTTCCCAGAAATAGGAAATAACGATGGCTTTCGGAACAAAGCTATTTTAGTAGTAACTACTGGTTACGATGATTTGCGAAACCAACAAAAGATACTTGAAGCTCATTTTCTTTTTGACAAAATTATATTATCCAGATTTAGTGCCTTTTACAAAAATAAAAGAGAAAATAAAATAAATGCTTCAGTTTTCAATATAAATGTTAATTCTTGTTTTATTTAAATTTAACAATATCATTTGCAATAACAAAATGTTGTTATAATTAATCACCTCGACAATATTTCATTAAAATGTGTAAAAATGTTTATTGGATTTATGTGCAAAAAATTTGCATAAGCTTTGTGTATTGACATTTGATTTTAACATGGCTATATAGTAATTGTACATAGTCGCCAGACGTGCCATTTGTGCTATCGAACATGTTGCAAATATCAATTTTTAATTGTAAATTTTAGTGGTAAAAAAGTTCATTAATTTTTAGAGTTAAATTTTGTGTTTAATTTATTTTCAGCTTTTTTGAAATATTTGCAGCATAGTTCGAAAAATGTTTTAAAAAAATTAATTGATAAGTATGTTTGTAATTGAATCTTCCATTTTGTAATAATTGTAATTATTTAAACAAAAAAAAAATAATAATTTCACCCCAAAAAGAAATTCCTGTATTGTATATTCCCGCAATTTCACATCATTTTCCGGATTTGAAAATTGCATTTACGTAGTTTGACTTTTTATTGCTGCAATAAATATGTAAGGAAAGAAATTGGTCAAGTTCTTTCATTTGAAAAGTCGTTGAATATGCGGAAGAGGTAAAGAATTTTAAATCTGCAACTTTCTGACGTCAAATAAAGCTTTCTCGTGCAGCGATTACATCGATTTTGATGTGGCAGAAAGAAAAAAATTATTTTTTAATCAAATTTCAACAATTTTTATTTATTATGAATTTTTTGTAATTCCAATAAAAAAATCTATTTTGTCAAAATGAGGATCATAATTACAAGTAAATTTTTAGCTTTAATAACAAAAATTGAATTTTCTTTCAAATGCATTGCAAAAGTTTTACTTAGTCTGATTAGCATGAATTGATAAAACAATTTGAAACATTGATATTTTATTTGTTCACAAAACCTTTTTTTCATGTGTAACTTATAAAGTTCAATGAGTCAATTATATTTAATATAAATGTTATTTACTCCAAACAGATTATATTCTCTTAATTTGTTTATACCAATAGTAAAAATTCATGAAACAATATTTCCCTTATAAATGAAATTTTTCTGTTATTCCGAGGATCAATTTATTAGAGCCAAAAAAAAACGCATAATTTTTTGATGAACTTGCAAACAAAATTCTTAAAATATAAATAACACAAAAAATTACATCAACATTTTGTCTACCGAAAACTTGCAAAGTTAATAATTTTTGTATACTTTGTATTGTTTCAAAATGTTGAATGATATTCATTGCCTACGGTTGATATTTTGCTAAAAGTACAAAGTTCCCTTAATTAAATTTTTAAGTAATAATCTGATTGTTCAAGTGAAGGAACCTTGTCTAGAGAATCAATATATACGATTGAACGAACACACATTCTTGCGCAAAATTTGTTGCATTGGATATCACAATCTGTGTAAACCAGCACTAATTTACAATCGTAATTGATAATTAATGAATCATTAGTACTGGAACCCGTAACTGTTTCGTGTTCCCTATGGTCATTGTGGACAGATCGTCGTTGACGATGTCGCAAGTGGTACCGTTAATTGTGTTCAATCAATGTATCTATGTACAATTAGGAGTTTGTACCCTGGAATCACTCGATGTAAATATTTGTAGTTTTGCGAACAAAAAGAAAATTTGATAATGTATAAACATATAATTATAAATATATATATATATATATATAAATTGTTGAGCGCAAAAACAATGTGATGTATGAAAATAAACAAATCTTCTTAGCTATAATTTAAAATGTAAGAATGTAATTTCTATTGCAAGATAAACGAATCGTTTCATTTTTAAATCTCACTTTTTTATGCTCAAACCTTTTTATAATTATTATTTTTAACTTTGTCTAAAATGCCAATAACTTTCCCAAACTTTACAATTATCTTTTCTTTTTTTTGTCAAAGTGTAACTGTTTTTTGTTCGTGCCACCTGACGGTCCATTAATCCACATTTCTTACAAACTGGATGACTTTCTTAACTGCGAAAATACGTGACATTGTCACGCTATTGCAATTAGGATGAGCGCGTAAGGAAGAAAGCTTTTCATTGTTCAGGTATACCGAAACAAGTTGCCAGCAGTGTATATGCTTAAGTACACATAAAATGATTGCTGCTTTTATTGCTTTGTTTGTTTAAAGCGAGAAAAATTGAATAGCGATTCTTGGTATTTTCCAGTTGAGTACCAAAAGACAAGATTAACAATAAAAAGAGAGAAGGAAAGTAAATAAAATGATGCCAAAAAGACGAGGAGCTTGAAGAAAACATTGTTAAAGAAAAGTAGCAGACCATCCGATGATCACACCACAACTCAGCTAGGCAAAAGAAAAGTTTTTTGCAACTGTCTGTGTCTCATAATACTTAGATGACAGTTATTTAAACGTGATTCAAACAATTTTCCTTTATTAGTCAGACGAAGAAATACGTGCGTGAACGTTCAGAAAAATCTTTCTTTCATAACTAAAGAGGAGTACTAGTTTTAATAAAGTTGTAGAAAAATAACCAAAAAATGCCTTTTTATATAACATTATTAATAGGAAACTTTTTTTTAATTATGAAATATGAAAAGATCTCTTAGGCTGACTAGTTTATTTTATACTACTGATTGTAGAAAAGTAATTTAATTTTTTTTTATGACTGACTAATTTCATTTTTTACTACCTAACTTGGATAAGTATTTTTAATTTTTCCTCTGGCTAAATAAACTTCATACTACTTATTTCGTAAAGATGTAAATTTATTTTTTTCTTCTGGCTAACTAATTAAATTTTATACTACTGATGTTAACTTAAGTTAGTTTTTTTTTTTTTTTGTCAGTTAAATTTTATTTTGCACTACTAATTTCGAAAAGAGATAAGTTTTAAATTCTCTTTTGACTGACTATTTATATTTTATACTTCTGATTTTAAGAAAATGTAATCCTAATTTTTCTTTTGGCTGACTACATTTACCTAATACCACTTATTTCGAGAAGATTTAATTTTAATTTTGTCTTCTGGCTGACTAGTTTTATTTGATACCACTTATTTTGGATTCAACTTTCGAGAACTAGATTGTCCTTTTTATACAATGTTACATTTGCATCGTTAAATTAAATTGTTAGATGAATAATGTAATTTTATACCAGAAATTGGTTATTTTCTTGTAAAACCAATATAAAAAACGTTTAGATGTTGCTGAACATGTTTCTCAACCTCCAATCGATTATGGTAAATAGCCTTGAAAATTTCAACAAAATCTGTTTCATTTCGTAAAATCTGCAAAACTAAAGTGATATTTCTCAGTGCACAGTTGAATATTAAAACCGAGTTATTTAATGAACTAAACAAACCGGGTACATTGGTACTGGGACACAGCAGCAAAATATGCAAGGAGTGGTGTGATCATGAAACGAACTCGTTTGCGATAAAATCTTAATTTTGCACTGGGCTTCGAATATCCATAATAACGAATAATCGGAGCAATAAGGATCAACGTAGATATCCGGCCATTGATCCTTCGTGCCTAAAGATAATACCCTTGGTTTAGCAAGTACGAAGCCGACACAATATGAAATTCGTAAACGATCAATGGTAGACGCCGGAAGGCGATTAATGCTAATGGTCGCGCGAAACGGGGAGAGAAACTCGGTTGAATATGTATCAGCGCATATTTTACAAGCAACGAATAGGTGCTATCGATAGATGCCGCATGCCGAGGGACCATCCAATCAGATCTCTCGTTGAACTTTCCCGTCTTAGATCCTATCACGATGTCCGAATAATCAAACTTTAGCAAATTTATGAGCCACATAATTATTTCCCATATATATTCTGACTTTCGATCTTCAGCAAACAGAAGAGTCTATAGTTTTATTTTATATTTGCGGACACGCTATAGAACAATGAAATATTCAGAGCATTTACATTTTAAAATTTCTCGGGAGAACATTTGTTTGGCTTTTTACTTGTTTAATTCTCCACAATTTTTGCCAAGAATTTGCGGACAATTATTGAGAAATTTTAACTTTATTAGTCTGAAAACAAAAGAATCAATTTTTTACATTTATAATGAAAACTTAAATTTTGATCTTAATATGGTTATCACATTTTATGTTTTACCTTGGAACATTTTATTTTGACATTGTTATAATGTATGAGATTATGCCTTGGGACAAAACGTGGTTAATGTTTTGTTCAAATATTTATTATTTAAATGAAAATTATTGCAAAATAATATGTATAAAATACATTTATATAATTTGAATTACTTCCTGAGTAGAGTAAAATGAAAAAAAAAACACTGCAAAAACAATTGTTTAATTTAAAACATTTTTGCTGTCACTTTTGAAATGTTTCCAAGTATTAACATTTTAACTTATTTTTGTTTACTTAAAGTGTTTTACAAAAGAGTTTAAAATAAAACACTTGTTTTTGTAGTGAGTAGAAAAAAAAATTGTGATACAAGGGGACTTATCGCAAAATATATTTAAAATCATAAGAAAGTAATTTCATACTATTATATTTATCATTTTTAAATGATTTTATTAAGTGGAAAAAAATACTGTTTTATTCTCTCTCTCTCTCTCTCTCTGTGGAGAATATTATTCATTGTTTCCAAACCACTAATCAATTTCTGGATGGGACACAGGAATTTCATTTAATACACCCAAAATTGCACTATGACCAACAACATTTTTGTCTTATCATTAGTTACAAACTTTCTAACATTATTTGTTAAAATAAAATTATTTATTGTTTAATAAATATTTAATCAACAGAATAAACTATCAGTTTGTAAAACAAATAAATATGTAACGTAATTTAAATTAGATTTCACAGTTTATTGCATTATATAATTAAATAGCAATAAAAGTTTATACGAAAAAATTAAGCGAAAACATGTATCTGGTGTAAATAAATACTTGAAAGTGGATAAAAATATATTTTCATAATTTCATACTTTTGATTCAAGTAAAAAAAACGGTGAATTAAAACTTTATTTTTGAAAAATAATGAATGTGATGGATGAAGATATTATTATTTCTACCATACATCATTATTAAATTTGTTTAATTTTAAATTAGTCTATAAATAATTTTCATTTTAATTTGTAATATTTTATTTTAAAGTAAAATATTTACTTTTGTCACAATGAAATAAGAAATTAAATTTCACATTCATTTATTTTATGAATTAATCGTTTTTTCATAAACTGAAAATGTAATTTTATTTTATTATCTAAAATAATTCTCGTAAATATGTAATTATTCACTAATTAAAAGTCAATAAAAAAACAGTAACAGAAATTGTTGTCTAAATCGTAGCTTATTTAAAAGAAAACAAACAAATGAACTGCAAAACATTATTACGGTTTGCATAATCATATATTTTCTTCACTCGATATTTAACAAGCAATTTCCACGCAAAAAAGTTTGTTGTCCATTGAGAAACGGCCAATTTCCCACAACAGCATTATGGACAATTTTTTTTCTTGCTTTGCACCAAATGAATATTAATTAAAAAAAACATTAACAAAAGCACATTGTCTTTGCAATAAATTTTGAATAATTATCAACACCTGCAGATATTTTGATTGTAATCACCTGTCAAATCACTAATTATTCTTGCCGTCAATTTTTTTTGTCAGAGTGGCATTGAGACTTCTCCTCTCAACCCACAACATGTCTCCCTGTTTCGAGCCAATACGAGAAATGTGAGGGTTCGTTCTGCATACTTGTCATTGGAAGTGGCTTGTCAGATCGTGCAGACCCTCAAAACCGCTCACGATAACATAGCGCGCCAGAGCGATGCGGTCACATAATCAGCATTATTGACGCCATTATGGCCGGAGAATCTCACGCAAATTTGGCTTGTCGAGGCTGATGACTGCCAGCACATTTAAACAAACTGTCAGACTGAGCCAAGCACCCTTCACAACAAGATTTGCTTTTCATGTTCAGAGACCAATAGAGATTATAATAAAACTTAAAAATCAAATTTTTGCAGCTCATAATTAATAATTATAGTAAATATGTCAACAAAATAATATTCATATTTGCTTATGAAAATTAACTGCTTTGCAAGGCTAAATAGAAAATAAGTGTTTATATATCATTAACAATTTAATCGAGCCCAATAATCTTTCTGTCAGAAAACAAACTAGCAAATATATACTTTGTTTAAACTGACAATCTCTAATGAGAAAAAAAGAAACAAAAGCTTAACATGAATAATAAACAAAATTTGTTCCTCTCCTGTTGTAATTAACAATTTGTAGTTTAAATTTTCGTGCACGAAATTTAAATTAGCATTTAAAAATGTCTGATTGATTTCTTAGGCAAAGTTGATTACATTTCGTTTAATGAAATGCATATGTTTAACTCAAAAATACATTAACAGCAAAAGTTGATTGCATTATCATCGCTCATGAATATATATAACATTGTTTTATTTGGCCATATTCGTAGAGAAAATTATGCTTCTGTCATCTTTCTCGTGGTATACCATAAGGCATAAAAGCAGAATGTCGCACAATTTATTTCATTGATAATGTCGAAGGTCTAGTAGTTTTGAGCGGGCTTGATTAAAAGTTTGCATTAGATATATATTACGTTCCAACGACTGTCGTAAAGATTTTTGTTATCAAGTTTAGATAATAAAAATTGTATCAGAGAACAGTTAAAACAAAGTGGGAACAATTTATCACAAATTTAACTCTGTAACATGTAATCAAGAGACAGATATGAATGTAATTTTATTTCTTATAAATCTTTTTATCAGAATGCAAATTTAAAAACAAAATGTGGTCGTAGTTGTGAATATGATGTCACATTTTACTCATAAATTTATGTAAGAGCAAAATTAGTTAGAAAATTTGTGAGGAATTTCAAACCTAAAACATGAACAAAATGATGATTTTCTCAAGTTTGTACTCGTGATATTTTGCATGTTTAAAGCACTAATTAAATTTTTAATTTCAATTTAAGCTGTACTATCGATTTTAAACTCAGAACTATAAAGTTGAAAATTAAAATGTATACTTTTCCAAATACCTATAAATTAATGAAAGTCAATAATTCTTCTTTGAAAGGAAATCCTTTGTTCATTATAATTAAAAGAAATAAAATCAGATTTTAATCAACGAATTACTATAGTTTTTATTAAAAAAAAGTTGAAACAAAATCTAAAAAATATTAGTCAAACTTTTTAACATTTTTCTATACTTTTATCAGACTTATCTAGATTGTTTTTAGAATTATGTTCAGACTTTTCAAAATGTTTTTCACTTTTTCTACATTTTGTCAATCTAAAGTTTTTACAACAATGTTCTTCACTAGTAATGAACTACACAGTATTATTTCTCATATAGAAAAGCGATCAATGTGCTAATTGCTCGGCATTCGATTGTTATTTCTTAATATACGAACCGGGAATATAAATAGCTCAATTCATGCGGCGCATAATAATTATTAGTAATAACTATTTGAAAGTAACGTGGGAGAAGGAGACCTCCGACACTTGTAATTCCAGTGATAAGCGGCGTCGTAGGTTATGCTAACATATCGGCCAATTGAGATCGGTCGCAAAAGGTCGCACAACGAAAGAATGAAGAAGGAGTGCAAATATTGATTTTCAATTATGCCATTCGTGACTTTGCGCAATGTCCTGCCGCCGCCTCTGTTAGATTTTCAATGTACTTCTCAGCGACGGTGTGTATTCGTAATCTGTACACAAACGGTATACCAGATAATCTTCCGAGCGTTACGAGGACGGCAATTCCGAGGCGATATCTCCATGGCCAACATCTTACGCCTCTTGCTTTAATTATGTTTGATTTTGCCCCAGCATTTACATTCGAGGAATATACGCGTACAACTAACGCGAAAACAGCTCCCTGCAGGAGACACCATTTCACTCGATGCCGAATGGAAATACATGCAAATGTGGACATTCCAATCGTAAAGGGAAATGAATCCCACAACGGTCTGTAAAATAATTATGACGTTGATGAGTATCAAGCCGGTACGTATTGACTTTTCAACACAAATCCTCTCTCTCTCTCTCTCATTATGCAGGGCACACTGCCTGAAAAAAACGAAAAAAAGAGAGGAAAAATAAATTCCACTGTCCCGATGGGAAGTGAACTGCGTAACATTAACGAAGTATCCATCACTAATTGACGATTGAATTTTAGGTTTTGTTGATGCAAAAGCTACCAAAAAGTTGACTAATTATGATGCAGGTATTTTTGTTTCTAATTAGAGGTAATACATTGTTTTTTAAATAGAGAGAACTTGTACTGAAATAGTTCACTTTATTTTTGACTGTATGATGAAAAACATTACTTATTTTACTTAAGTGGACTATGCAACAGTTGTTTGTGTGTGGAAGTGGCTCTGATATAATAGCTTCTTCATACATTAGTTGGGATTTTTTGCGCAAAATATCATATTTAATGAGGCTGAAAATAGCTTATCATGATAATGAATTCTATTTTCCATCAATTAACACACTGAAAAAACAAGTATTCCTCTTAATTAACAAACCAAAATATTTTATATACTAAAGTCTGACTATAAATTGAGCAGTATTACTTAATTTTTTTAAAACTAGTTTAAAAATGTATGTCTATATTTAAGAAACACTACTTAATAATTTATAAAATATAAGTCTGACGATTAACTGAGTAGTAATACATACTTACAATTTTTTAACTCTTCTCAGGATTTATCTCTCATTATAAACTGAGTATTACTACTTTTTTTTATTTTTTAGAAAATTTAAGTTTGACTATTAATTGAGTATTATGACTCAATAATTTTTGAAAACTTTTTTAAACTTTAAGTCTAAGTATCACTGCTAAACATTGTTTTAAATGCAGAACTTCAATTTTCGATCCAGACAATAAATCGAAGTTGAAATTGTCATTTCAAATAAAGTTCTATCGAAAGTTTTGTCCTCGAAAACAAAGTTTTACGAAAAATGTCAACTTGTTTCAATTAATTATCACACGAAATTGTATTTGTAAGATGTTGGAAGGCTACAGATATATAGATTTTCCTAACTGTCCTAATAGTTCATACAAGTATTGAAAGTACTATGCATGTCCAAAGGTCGTATATCTTAATAGCAAAGTTTTCCCAAGGTAGAGAAATAAGGCTCAAGCAAGACGGTGCAAGCCGGCCTATCATTGCTCGTGAGTTCAGGCAAGGATATTTATTTACATTTCGGCAATTAGTCTGCCATTAGTCAACTCTCTCGGGTTGCTGACTACACACTTTTAAAGTCAAAAATTTCTCAAATTCAATTAGACATTTGTTAGACACAGATTTTCAGAATATTCATTTATCATTTGTCCCAAAACTTTGAATTTTGTTAGACAAATTTAATTAACAATATTTTTTACTTTGAATTGAACTTCAAATTAACTTATTTTTTTATTTATATTTTACTAAAATATCTAGTTTTAGTTAAATATAATGATGTAGAAAATTATTATTCGAATTTTATTATTCTTTGAAAAGAAAATAATAATCTTTATAATTAAAAAAAAACTTAAAGATACGGTAAAATAAAGAAATTATTTTACGACTTTGAAGGTGCGTACGTAACGAATAGATGGGGAATGACAGGCATACAACCGGGTAGTAAATGAGCTGGCTTCTACGCATATAAAATATGCCGTCCACGCTATCTCGTGGCCGATTACCTGGAAAACTCACGCGAAAATATCGATTCTAGCTTTCTGCATTCTATTCCCATCTCTCTCTTGTCCCATTTTGTATTCATTGTGCTGAAAAGGAATGAGTAATCAGATTAAACAGGAACAAACTATTGTTATATATAACTCTTGAAAACGTGTATTTATAAAAGAATCAAACTAACAACGGAAAGAAAAATTCAAAATTACACTTTATATTAACAATTTCACAACACCGAAACTACAAAATAAAAACATCCCAACTTTCAAAATTTTCAGAAGAATTAAAAATCACTAAGTAGTAATACTCAGTTTATATTCAGACATAAATTCAAAAATTACATTAACAAATTTCCAAGTCGTAACACTGGATTTATAGTCAGACCTAAATTTTAAAAAAAATTAAGTAGTGTTGCTTAAATATAGTCAGACTTAAGTTTTAAAACAAGTTTTCAGACACTTTTAAGTAGTGAAACTCAATTTACAGTCAGACTCAAATCTTAAAAACATTTAATAAAGAAACAATTGTTTCCCAAAATAAAATGTTGTCCACAGTTTAACCCAAAAAATTTTAATCATTCCAAATCAACAATTTTTGATTTGTTTCAAGTCTTCTCTTACTATAACAATTTTAATCATAATTTCAAACGTAAAAATTGAAAAGTCACTTTTATAAGGTTCACCTGTTGAATTCCAGAAACAGTAAATTTGTAGGACTTTAAACTTATGAAAAAATTTGATTAAAATTCGTGGAACAATTTGAAAGAAAGTGTAAAAGTATCGTGATTGAATAATTTTGGCACGCTGACCCGCAGATATTTGTAATGTCCCCAGACAGTGACGTTAAACCTCCTTTCCAATGTAAGTCGACAATGTCTTTGTCAAAGTTTCTGATGGTGCCCGCATTAACGGAAGTGCCATGAGTCCTTCAGAACTGCAACTCTCGTCAGAAACTTAGCCCACTTCCTTTGAAGCATTCTCAGGCCTAATACACTCTATGGAATTGAACGCGCAGAAAGTTGAGATATGTTACGCTTCGTTTGTCTATGATTGTCTTAATTTACCTTAATTGAATATGGAAACGTTATTGAGTTTACTTCACTGTTATGCCTCAAACTTGCAAACGTTGATTTATAATGAAATCAGTGTATTGCAAAATGACTTGCAACAAAGTTATTTTCCACTGAAATATCTATTCAATATAATTTTGATAATTAAATTACAACAATTATAATAACAATAATAATTGATTAACCAAATAATTAATAACTCAAAAAGGGCAATAATTGTATAACTACCAGGGAATTCGTGCTGCATGATACGAAATATGAACTTTTCATATACGTTATCTCAATATTTGAAGTAAAATTTTTGAGGAAAATAATAGTCATAAACTTTTATCAATGACATGAACGGGTAATTTAGAACTTTTTCCTAGTAAACGTGTTCGTAAAGTTGATCTACAGTTTTTGCAGAATATAGTACCTGTAGCATTAAAGAAAAACGACATTTAGGTCAATCGATTCGAAACAAACAAAATTGATCTCAATTTTCAATAATGAATTTAAAAAATAATAATATTAATAATAATTATAAGTTATATAATGAGATTATATTAATATATCATATTATATAATACATTGAAATTAAAATTTGTTCTACACTATAATTTGTTGTATGTTTGAATCGCTTACAAGTCATTTCGTTCAATAATAGGGTCCAATCATTATGAATATTATCAACCGATTAAACAGACTATTCCTATGCCCACGCACCGGCAAAACAAGCACACACTACGCTGACTGACATCAATCGAGCAAATATCCGCAATATTTCGAATTCAAATCGCTGCCGAAAATTACGAAACTAATGAAACAAGAGTGATTTGTTTTCCGCAATCATCGATTCTAATGTATATAATTTCCAATATAATAACACATTTAATAGGTACATTCGATATTTTAACATTTTTTCGACGACTTTATAGGATTTCTTTTTTTTTATAGCTGCACTATTAAAAGTTTTTTTAACTGCACAATTTTTAAGCATGCATTATTATAAATTTGAAGTTTAAATTTTGGTTGCTTAATTTTGTATGCTCAAGAAAAACTTGTTTTACTTTTATGGTGAGTAATGAAGATTAATAATTTGATAACAATTTTCACTCAGCTCTGGTTATAGGCCTTAATTCATGTCTTGCAATGTATGTGTATATATATATAGCAAATTTTTGCTACAGCTCTCAGTTGAAATAACTGTTACGTTACGGCCAAATGAGGTTATCAATTTGGTTTTACAATTCCATTTCTTTCAGCAGCTAGCCCGAGGCAATGATCGAACGAAATTCGAAGAAAAGTCGACAGTTTCTATCGATGTATCAATTTTCGTTTGATTTGCGTCTGTCAAGACGAACGAATCTAATAAATCCCAAGATGATGCAAAATTGTCTCTTTCCTGGATGAATTCGCGAGCGTAAGCACAATTACGAATCATTATTCATTAACACAAAACCACGTTGATTATGACTGTACAATTATTTTTAATTTAGTTTGACAATTGTGTACTAATGTAAACGCAACAATTATTTCAAGTACACTCTTAAAAATATTATCAACTTTTTAAATGAAGTTTCGATTTTAGATATACGTAACTGAAATTTTAGGCACTGTTATCTTATAATTAATGTTTTGTTCTGCAGATAAAATTAAAATGAAGGTAGGTTAGCCCTTACATAACCCCAAAATTGCAACTTTCTATATACACATCCATTAAATGACGTTTTTTGTGTTTCAATTGAGTACTTTTAAATAATAGTAATATTAAAATGTTCTTTAATAAACAGCACTACTTCCTGAAATATTACAAATATTTTGTGTATATGTTTATAAACATATAATAAAATGAAAATACTAAAGCATAGGTATCTGAGAAAAATAAAATATATGAAAATGTAATTACAAAATATCTTAAGAATGCTATGGTATCATATATGCTGTATATGTTGCATATATGACACACTTATATATGTTAGTATAAATGGTACATAAAAGTTATACATATGGTAACATATGTTAACATATTGTAAAATATGTGGTTTCTATAAAGATTTTCACTTGAGTATACTTATGCAAAATTTGTCGAAAAATATATTTATTTTGGATAAAGCAAATTTACACGTGGTAGCTATAGGTTATGTTTACGTGGTCAATATTAAATTTCATACACCAGTATCTGAAAATTAAATTAAGCTTTATGAACTGAAATTTGTTACAAATGTGCCTGAAAAGTAATTAAAATTTCTTATTATTTCTAACAGTGTAAACCATTTATTGAATTCATACGCCGCAGAAAAAACTGCAGAAATTTTTCTCTTGAGGTTTTTCCTCAATTAAGAATTTTAATTATTCATCGAACTCATCGTGAGATCCAAAATAGGACGCATACGTTTATGTCAGAGAAGCACGCGTTAAATGAGGACGTATGCTGATACTGCGTTCAAAATGGAAACATATGCGAGCGTTCACTTTGATACATGTATATCAAGTTTGATACACGACTATGTAGGCATCCTCTTAGCAGATAGTTTGACTCGTCTTACTCGATCATTAGTGCTAGATATGTAATGCATTTTGTGTTGAATATTCATGACCAGTTTGGGCAGCCGAAACAATGAGAAAACACATACAAAAAAAGTGTTTCGACTTGAATCAAAAAATAAACTTCACAGGAGGAATACACATGAATTTTTGCACAAAAATGTTGATTATAATTCCAGAAGAATTCGGGTAATGTGGAATTATTAATATCATTGAACATTTTTCACTCGCTATTTTTTATCGACATTTTTTGTTCAATTGTGCCATATTATATTTAGAAAAAATAACATCTATATTCAGATAGATGTATGAGTTGTTACCTGAGTATTTGTATTTCTTTGTGACTCAATTTCGTGGTAAGCTTTCTGCTGTAAATTCTGCATCAATCGAACTTTTTATTCGTTGTTACTCGTTTATTTGCTTTTTCTTCTTTTCTAGTTTTTTTCAATTTAATTTTTATTTTAAATAAAAGCTATCAATTGAAATGTCATGATTGATAATTGAGATACATCATTAACTGTTCGTCCGTTCCAGTGAGGTGAACTTTTGTGGTTACAAAAATTATCGTCAACTTCTGTCTTTTTCCTTGCCACATATACCAACTTGATAGAACTGTCACGCATTTCCTATTTACTTTTTGTAATTGATGTATCAATCAGGGCAAATAATCAATCCGGCTTCTACAACTGAAAATATCATAGTTTGAAATAATGTGTCTAAATATTACAAATAAAATAGACACTCGTTTACAAAATTTGAGAATTTTCAATATGACCAAAACTGTTACGATAAAAGAAAAAATAACTCACCACAAAGGAATGTGTATTGCAAACAAAGGAGGATAATTTTGTTGTTGTCTATTTTTATTAGTTAATTTAAAGCAACGTAATGTTTCTTAAATATTCATTTTCGTTTGAATATTTACTTTCTCTCGGTTGCTTCTGCAACGGCTTTTTAAAGTTGTATGTAACAAATGAGCTTGACAAAAAAGAAACATTACCATTCAATGATTCAAAGACAAAGGTTGCCTTCAGGGTAAGACAAGAATGAAAAAAAAACACAGCCAAAGCTCCGACGTAAGAATTCGAATCGGTCCTTCGAAGCCTCCAGTCCCTACTACTTGCTAGCACACGAACGTGCCGCGCATCTTGTACGCGATCGCAGAGCATTCCTTATCTATTTTCTGCCTCTACTTTTAGTTTCCATTCTTCCTTTGCTTTTATTTGCTTTATCGTAATTTCATTAACGAAATGCCAGCGAGATCTGCTCAATTTGCTTCAAAGAGCGTTTCCAAACGAATTATAAAGCAATTTAGCCATATTAACTTAAAGAAAGTAAAAAAAGTAATCATTACGACGTAATATTAATTTTTATTGCTTACTGTATTAATCATCAATTTTGATCATTTTCTTCTTTTTCTTCTTTTGTTAATTAATTTTAAAAAAAGTACTTTTTTTTAATTTTTAAATCAATAAAAGTTTATTGAATGTAGATTTATTTTTAACGTGAGTGACACGCTGGCATTATTAAAGCAAGCTACATTTAAATTCGTGTCTAATAATTAAATTTGCAAATTGTCAGCCGTCTCGCGATATCCATTATGAAAGGGAGAAAAGTTTTGTATGTGAGATCCTTTCTTTTTTTGGTGGAGCAAAAGTTTAGCATAATTGCGTTGATGTAAGAAAGAAAAAAGATCGGCGCCGATTGTGATTAATATATGAAATTCGATTTTGCGAGAGAGCGTGAATGCAAAACGTGGGATATTGAATCAGGATGATCAGTGATCGGATTAAAGTGGCGTTTATGCGATCTGGGCTCGGAAAATTTGGTGCAGCGTGAGACCAAGTCACGTGGGAGAGTGATGTGCATGTAAACCTGTATAAATTAATTCAGTCGCTTATAATGATTATGTAGTCGGGTTTACCCCATTGTCGCTATTTTACATTTGGGTCCTTCGGGGGATACGACACTCGTTGCATTTATCAGTTAATCGATACTATCGAATCTTAACATGACTTTGGCTTTATCGTAACATCGTGTCTGAATGAGAACGCAAAATGACACAAGCAGAGAGATAAAATCAGTACATTTTTATGTATTGTATTGCTGTGTATTTAATACGCACACAGTACTTGCTGAGAAATGAAAACGTTTAAAGTTTTT
The DNA here is from genome assembly GCA_022817325.1 of Idris sp. 1 HC-2018. Taxonomy (NCBI): domain Eukaryota; kingdom Metazoa; phylum Arthropoda; class Insecta; order Hymenoptera; family Scelionidae; genus Idris; species Idris sp. 1 HC-2018. The sequence goes on along the minus strand of JABFPM010000948.1, from coordinate 4,008 downwards.
TTTTGTAAAATTTAAATGACAAAATTATTGAATTTTGGCATTTTTAATTCAATATTTTGTTAAGCAAGTTTTATAAGAAACAATAAGAGTAAATTGAAATTTTAATAAGGGACAATAAATGATACGCGAAAATCTATGGGAAATTTTAAAACGGTTCGGAGAATGGAAAAAAGTTATTCAGTTTTTAATTTCATTTAATATCAAAAAGATATTTTATTTTTTCAAAATATTAGCTTTTGCTATTCTTCAGAGATGAAGATATAGTCTCACTTTAATTATTTTGTTATTTAATATAATTTTATGATGATTTTTGAATTATATTTGAGTTTTGTCTAGTAAACACAAGTTGAGTTTTGTAAGAATTAACTGTTAAATATTTTATCGATTTTACATCGAGTTGATAAGAAAATTATAATATAACATGAAATAACAAATCGTGTCAGTTTTTTGTTTATTTTTTGTAATTTGTTATATATTTCGTGTTAAAAGTAAAAAAATACAAACAAAAGCAAAGTAGTAAATATAGCATGAAAATGTATTTGAAACAATTACATTTTCTGTTATTAATCAAGTTGAACTATTTTAAGTGATTTTTATGACAAAAATTACTCAAAAACTACAGTAATTTTTATTTTTGTAAATTCTAAAATTAAATATACACGTAAGATATAATATATGTTTATGGGTCGTTCTTTGAAAAATGTCATTTTTGATGTCCCAGTTTATTGCACTTATATTTAAATCTCAAGTCTAATTTTTTGCAAATCATGGTTAATGTAAAGAATGCAAGAAACAAAATTTTCAGATAGATTTTTTGTAATTAAATGTGTGTACCATTACAAGAGGTTTCATTTGTGAAGCCTTTTTGCGATGTCGTCAAAAAGAAATTCCGAATTCATCATATATGTTCATTGTTTTGTTATTTTATTTCAGCAACTTTAAATTTTTTTCTTCAAAATATAAGTAAAAGACAACAATTTCATGCATTAGTTTTTATTTTAAACATGAATTTTCATTATAAAAAACATAATTTAATGATGTCTCAAAATGTTGTTAAATAATATAAAAAATGATAATATCAGTTTTTTTTCTTACTATGTTATGTCAAATTTAAATCTTTATTATGCCCATCAAAAGTATACTATTTGAGTACAATTTGCCCATTAAGACGCAGAGTTTTTTTTTATGAAATCTGAGCTTTTAATAAGTAGTTGAAAACGTGAATTATTTGCGAGTCAAAATTCACTATCATTTGTGAAGCCTACGTTTTATATATAAAAATAAATATATTAGTCAAGGTAAATGCAAAAGAATGTTGTATTTTGAGTACAGGGAGACTTACTATTGTTAAAAATGATTAATCCTATCACCTTTTTTAACTGTGTTTAAAAAACAACGAAATGTCATTTGTGAAGCCTTTTTTCTATGGTCTTTGGTAATTGAAATGGAACTGAAGATAACTAAGGAAATAAAGAAGTGTAAGTTAAAAAAGTAATATTATTATAAGAAAACAATTGTTTATATCATAACTTACTGATAGGGAGCCTATTTTATAATCATTTGGCTGCTGTTTTTCAACATGAAAATGATTAATATTCAATGTCCATGTTTTTGTGAAAATGAACGAATTTAAATGATTTTATAACCTATAATCATAATTTATAGTAAAAAAACGTCAAGTAAATGAGTTTAGAACCTACAATTATCAATAGTAAGTGGAACATATGTCTGCTTTACCACAGACAATCCTTCTAATGGTTATTTTACCATAATAAGGTTATTTTTATGAATTAATTTTGCCGGAGTGAAATCTGCCTTTTTTAAGCATATATCAATCCATTCCTTTCATAAAATATTAAAATTCAAACAATTTGGACATGGAAAATGTTGGACTTCAAATTGACACTTTTTGAAGAACGACATGGGCATGTCTCACAAACTTTTAACTTTGATGTCTTTGCTTTGACTTTTAGTGTACAAGCTTAGTTTATTAAATAACACAGAAATAATTAATTAATTATAATTGAATTAATCAGGTGCATATTTTATTTAAAGTGAAAGTTACTTGTATAAAAAATTATGAAGATAAAAACGAGCGAATTTGCCAATAACTAACGTATTTCTCTGGCATTTTTCAATTTACTTTACTTCTACGCAGTTAAATTCAAACATATTTAAAAATCAAAGTTGAATAATTGTATTCATCGAAGTCCATAATTTTTACTTTTATAAATGAAAACAGTAAATTGTCCGTGTAAGATTGAAAAAATCGCGATAAATTTTGTTGTTATTTTATTTAGAAAATGAATTAGATTGAACACAGACAAAAATAAGAAAGAAAGAGAAACTTATAAGAGATATTTGATTTAGAGGTAAATATCGTTATATGTAAATACGTTAAATAATAAAATTTAAAAAAATTGTATAATTAATAAAAAATGTGATATATTGATTAATATTACTATAAAAAATTATTTTGAATATAATAAAAAAAAAATTCTATTAATTTAAACATGAAAGAAATTTTTTGATAATTTACCTAAAATTGGCCTTAAAATAGGGTAAAAATTTTGCAAATCATTCAAAAATGTTACTAGCATACTATAACATATTTAATTAATAAAAGTTGACTTATTTCGATTTTTATCAACATACAATTTTTTGGTAAAATGTGAAGGTTTGAGGGACATGCCCATATTAAACTCTTAAAAAATTCATAATATAAAATTAAAAAAAAAATCTTACAAAAAACTTTAAAACGTAATCAAAATAGAAACAAATAAAATTAATCTTCTATATATTATCATGGAATGAAAACTTTTGAGTCATTTTAATTTTTTTCGTATTTTTAATTTGAATTTTAAAAATCAAGTAGCTTAGTTGAAAAAATTTTGCTAAAAATATTTGAAAAAGCCTGATAAAACATTTATGTCAAAAAATATGTGAAAAACTTCAGAGAACGCTAAAATCAGATCTAAAAAGAGCAAAAAATTTTAAAAATTCTGAGGATTGGTATTTTTCAGATTTTTTCGGACTGCTTTTACAGACATTTTCACCACCATTCAAATATTCTCAGACACTTTCAAAGTTTTTTGATATATATTTAGGCTTTTTCAACACTTTTTTTCACTAAGGTAAACTTCAGTTCTGACCAGAAAACTTTAAAAAACTGCAATTTCAAACTTTTAAATATAAAAAATGTTACACTTATCTTCAGAAATAATTAACGTTATTTCAATTTAAAATATTGCAAATTTTCAAAACTTTAGCAGTGTACGTGATTTATACAAATGTATAATTGATAAAAAATAACTCGAAATGATGACCGAAATTTGCATACATTTATAAGATCGAGTTATTCTGTGAATTTAATTGTAACAATGCCCGCTGGAAATATGTAAATACGTGCGCTCAATATACCAATAACAGTGTTTACTGATTTACGATATGATTACAATGCAGTCTTTGCAAGATTTCTCCACAATTCGCTTTGATTTCACTCCGAAAGCCACGCACGAACTTCACAAAATAAAAAAAAAATAAAAAAAAGAAACAAAAACAACAAGGAAGCAACGAAACTGGCTAGAAGTAACTGCACAATAAAAAAAAAGGCAACAAGAAGAGAAACTGAAAAATAAAAAGCAGCAAGACACAGTCTTTCGCTGATCGTAACTTCGCGAAAAACAATTTCTCGTCCCCGCCACCCAATCGAAGAATCCAATTTGGATTATCGAAAATTCATGGCAGCACTTAGAGTCTGCGTGTCCAATGAAAGACAGGTCAAAGAATAGCGAATGAGAGAGTAAAAAAAGTTGAAGAATTGGAGGAAAACGAGTCCAAAAAGATCGTACAAAAATATAAAGATGATGATACTATATCTTTCGCATATCGAGCAGGATGAGTTTTTCCATCTAGTTTGCCAATCTTGCCTTACTACCTTTCAGATTTATATATATATACATGCATCGTAAACATACTGACAAAAATATAATGCCAATTTAATTTTAC
>JABFPM010000947.1:0-23621 GCA_022817325.1 Idris sp. 1 HC-2018 | reverse complement strand
ATGATATTAATAAAAATATAATATAATATTAATTATCAAAAATATTATACATCAGAAGAGTATTCTAATTTTGAGTTGTCAAGTGAAATTTTTTTGTTTTTCGTAATTGTCTCTTCGAATGTATCTGCAAACATGTAAAATATTTTTTATATACTTTTTTTTCTTTAGTTATATTTGTTTAGGGAATAGGGAAGATAAATAATTTGTTTGATTAGTTTGATCGACAAGAAAAGTTTGTCTTTCTTTTTCAAGTTCAAGGACAGAAATAAAAACAGATCTGACAAAATATGTTGAGATAAAAAAAAAGTATCATTTTTAGAGGCAAGGGACAGGGTCATTAAATTTAATTATTAATCATTTTATATAAATTCATATTATTAACAAATAATTATTGTTCATAATCTTTTATGCACAACAATGAATTTTGAATGCTCTTCCAAGAAGTCATTTTCCCTAGTTTTATTTTGTACATTTTATGTAGAAAGTCACTTTATAAAGGAAATACTTACGTATAAATAAATAAATAAATACATATTTTATTTCGCTATTGATTTTTCAAGGAATCTAGTAAGTTTCAACACTAAATCCAGTTGCAATCCATATAGATTTACTTCATCAAAAACAGAACATAACTACTAAGCTCGGGCATTTCAACTTACGTGAACTTTATTTTTTTGAGCATCAAACAAAAAAATGGTATCATTTATGTTCACTCATTGTACAGTTTTAAACAAGTTTTTACGACACATGCATAATATCATATAAGTGTATCATTAATATTTACTAAGTATAAATTATTTATTGCAAAATTTATAATAATTTTTATTCATATTACTTTTTTAAAGAAGACTTAATTTCTTTCAAATGTTATGATTTCATTATGTTAGGAGTAATTTTGTTAATCTAAGGTGCTTGATGTGTATTTTTAAAAATATTTGTAGAGGTTCACAATTAGTAGATATGGATATGTTTCCACTTTCGGTATTAAATCACTAGTATCCAATTAAGATGAATATTGCTGGTGATCGTTGCACTCTCGAAAACTACTTTTGTATCGAATTCGACGTTAATTATGCCAGTAACAATGAGAATAAAATAGATTTGCTTTTCAAATGGTCTTTTGATGTTCAATTACAAATTTGAGTGAATTGCTGCAAATTTAACGAATAATAATTGCATTCTAGAAATATATTACCTCAATGAAAAAAAAAAAAAAAACACACACACAAAAATAGAAAACTTAATAATAAATTGCAAGATTTTCATTTCCTAAGAAGGATTTTTTGAATTTCGATATATGAGCTTTTGAGTATTTAAGGATAAAATGTATCCAAATTTTAAAATGATTTTTCATTTATATAATATATAATATTATAGTATTTTTCAAAAACTTTGTAACAAAGTTGAGGTTTCCATGTCTTAAAATGAGGTAAAATCGAACAAAAAAAATTGTTACACTTTTTAAGTAGGCTAATTTATCAAACAAAAATTATGTTCTGTTAGGATTCGAAATATTTTATTTCATCGTCAGAAAAGTGAAAAATAATAATAAATAATTAAATTTATAGATGAAGATTGTTATTTTTAAAAATTTAAAATTGACATTATATGATAACTAAATTCAATGCATTTGTAATTAAATTTACTTATCATATAATGTTAAATTGAAAATAACATACATTTACAAATCTAATCATCTACAACTACAAATTTAATCATTTATTTTTTTTAATTTTCTGATGAGAAAGTAAAATATTTCGAAACTTAGCAAAACGTAATTTTTTATTGATAAATCAGCCTATTCAAAAAGAATTAGAATTTTATTACGAGCAAAATTAGTTGCATATTATATACACAACCTATAATTTTAAAACAGAAATAACAAAATAATTTTCATGTATTCCCGAATTTGACAATAATTTTTGCAGATTCAAAATAATTGATCAATTTATCCAAACTAAAGGGATAAAATTAAAAAATCGTGTGTCTTACAATATACCGTTATTATTTCAAAAATTTTAAAACCAATTAGATCTAAAAAAAAAGCTAAAACTGTTGGAAGAAAGTGATCTTTTTTTACAATCACAAATATATTTGTCTTGCAAAAAACAGTTAACTTCATTGCATTCTATGGTAATTTTTTCTTTTATTTTTATAATTTAAATATTACTCTGGAAGGACATTTTTGATTATCAGTCTGAAACTTTTTTGAGCTCTGACTGCTGCAGTGGCCAATGCAGAGTTGTTCCATGCAAATGCGATTCGCAAGTTCGATGCAGAGCAGGCAGCTGACCCTCGTGTTTCTCTGGGACAACCCCCCAAAGAAACGAAGTTGCAGTACATGCGGAATATTCCGAACTGCTTGAAATTCACTCGACGCTTCATCCGCTTTGGGCCGTGCTCCAGCAGCGTCCTCCGGAAGAAGACAAAATTGAAAATCCGATTTTGCCACCTTTGAAGCTGCCTCGCGAATCAACCCGACGAGTTAAATCATTCGAACAAAAATAACGTGTACAATCACAACGAGAGGGATTGTTTTTAAATTGATTTTGCCTCCGTGATCGGCTCATTATCATAATCCCCGCTGATTTTGAATAACATCATTCGATATTACAGTGATAAAGTTTCAGCACAAGTTTTGTTTGTTATAGCCTTGAATTGAATTTGAAATGAAATTCGAATTTCAATTTGCTTTGTAACTAATGCTTAACTGATGACAATTCGTATTCAACTTAAATGTTTAATTTTAGATGGATAATATCAACATTTATGTCCCTCAAGATTTTCCATTTGAGCTAATAAAAAAAGTTTTCATTTCCAAAAGTTAAATTGAATTTTAGTTTTTTTTTTTTTTTTAAAAAAAAGGTAAAATGCAATAAATATCGATGAATATATAATATTTATTTTATTTTTATCAAAGCCTAAGTTTGCTATCTGTTAAAAAACAAAAAGAAAAGAAACACGAAAAGATTTTTACAAGTTGAAGAAAAAAGAGCCGAAAAAAGTGTAGTCTGTAAAAAGTTGAAGAAAAGTTAACGAAAAGACCAAGCGAGAACTGAGCTGTGATCAAGTCTGTTTAAATATAGAATATAATCCATTAAAATAAAAAAAGTGTTGTTTATCGATTAAATATCCAAGACCATAAAAAAACACTTTTTAATAATAAAAAAATATGCCACAATGTTTTCTAACAAATTTCGATCATTGTGCTGGTGCTTTTACAATTTTTATAAATATCAATCGTAAATAAAAGGTTGAACATTTATATTTGTCAAATAATCCTCATTTATTTATTTATATGACTGTGAGGCGATATACAAATTAAAAAAATAACAATATATTCACGACCATATAACCATTGCAATATTATTTTTAAATATTTTTTCGATGCACTTAATATGAATAATAATTTTTCATTAATTATTTAAATTTGTTTATCGTTAAAATCGAATAATGAATATCTCTTACATTTGCAAAAAATTTATACTCAATTTAAACATTGATTTGTTCGAGTATGCAATTACAAATATAATTTAAAATGGAACCCCGCGTTGCTAAAATTGAATGAAAATCATTTTGCACTGCGCAAACGCAAATTGGCAACGTTACGACGAAGCATCTGCAAGATAGGCACTCTACCCTTGCGGGAAATCACTGGCTTCCCCAGGACAATTTATATGACCGCTCCAGGGGATATTTTTAACGTTAGAATACTATCCATTTATGGGGCCATTATGACCCATTATTTCACAAATGTCGTAATAAAACATGCAATTTGAATTTAACGTATAAATGACGTTAATATTTGTGCTTAATTTTCCTAATAGTATGCTTTCACTTTTTTTTTTGTCAAACTTTTGATTTTGCAATTACTTGTCTCCCCAGGTAGACCGAAACATATATATAGGATATATATCTTGTCATATATTTGATCATATAATTTCTTCAAGTAGACTCTTTTTATGATATTTATAACAAGGTGTGTGGTCTAGTACATAAGGTCTCAGAATGTCACCGCAGAGGCAGGGGTTCGAGTCTTCAACATGGACTTTCTGCTCACATAAATTATTCCATTTATTTTCTATATATGTTACCTTATATGGTGCCATATATATATAATCTTACATATACATAATCACACACTTTTATATATGTTAGTATAAATGGGACATACATGACAATATATATGTTTCATATGCCAAATATATATGTTGTCACATTAATGTTGCCCATATATTTAAAAAAAATTTCATCAGTGTCCTGTATGACGTATTTGTTTCATATATGGTAACATAAATTCCACATACATGGTAAGCATATATGTCACATAAAAATTAGCATAAATAGAAACTACTGATATGGAATTTTAACTGTGTCTATGTTGTTCAAGTGTACTTATTTCTGAGTTACGGAATTATATAATTTTCAACATACCGCCAAACATCACTGCAAAGTCGAAAGCCATTTAAATTAGCGTGAATAAACTAACCAATTACTTGTATTCTGCTAATGGAATATTTATGTAATTATGACGTATCTCTATTCTATAAGATATATCTTGTGTATTATGCAAGTCTTTAAAGTAGGTTTAGGTGAATTAATATTGTAACATTTCTGTGATTGAAATTCATTTGGGAATCCTCGATTAAAATATTGAATATTATAAATAACTTCAAATAAAAATCCAAATAAAGGAAAATAATTATTTTTACATAAATTGATTGCTAATAATTTAGTTAAAAGTTAAAGTGAATTATTTGATCATATACATTTATGCTGACTGCTTAATTAAATTCAGTATTAAATGTTCGGCTTTTTTCTGCTTCAAACAAAATTATATGTATGCAATATGTTTGATTTATTATCAAGCAATATATTATTTATAATAAACTTTACAATGCTATGTAAAGTTTAATTAATTTTGCAATATATATTCATAAAATTTGATAGCTGTTATGTTACTGAAATTTAATATCAGTATTTTATTAACTAATATCCTAAGTATCGAAATTAATAATTCCATTTTCAATATAAAAATATTATATTTCAATTAATAACAGTAAAATTTAATAAACATTTTTGGCTCTCAATTATGCATTGTTAAAAACTTGAAGTAAATATATTTTACTTGCAAGAGAATAAAATAACAAAGAGTTGGGTATGTGATATTTATGTCGTATTCGTTTGATGAAAAAAAAAAAATCTAAAAACGTAGCTATCCCTCAAGTTGTTGTGTTTGTGTACAATCCTGGCAAAAGTGTTCTCAAATCATTTTCATAGATTCCTTGTTGTATTTATTTCATCTTTACAATTTATATTTTTTTCACAAAATAAAAAACTAATCAAATTGTTTTTGACACTTTTACGCCAGCACTCGGAGGAATTGTCTCAATGACAAAGGTTATACTTCCACTTTATAGTTATCGAGTTTTACAGACATTGAAACTAATTTTTATAATTTGCAGAAAATTTTTCTTAAAAGAAATACATGACGTAAGATTAAAAAATATTATTTGTAATGAAATCAAATTCTGTTAAAAATAAAACTTATATGAAACTTTGCATTAAAGATTTGTAGGCATTTGAAGGTAAAATTGATGGAAAGTCCATTGACCTTAGCTTGTTACGAAAATATCTTTGTTAAATACTGAAGAACACTTCTACTATTTGCAATAAGATTTGAGTCTTGTTATACATGTATATTCTGCTAAACTTTTTAACAATATCTCTTCATTTTAATCTCACAAGAGTTATAATACTACTGAGGCAGTAACTTTTTGATAAACTACTTTTGTATTAGAGTCAAAAATGACTAATCATAAAGATATTATTATCAAAGTTTCTTAAATAAATTTCAAGCTTGAAACTTACAGTTTGAAGTAGTTGTTGAAAATTGTATTGCAGGAAAAAACATTATGAGATGTTCTTTTACAAATATTTTTGGATATTCTCTGCTATAAATAAAAAACCAGAATCAGAATAAAATTTGAAAATGATACTCCCAGTATGCTCTTCCAGATCCGATAAGTATTCGGATTGAGTTCCAACTGAAATTCACACACACTTTCTTTTATTAGACTCAAGATTCTATCATGAAACGTTTCGGATCCTAAATTTTGCATTTTTAGAATTCATGTAGTTTATATTTGGGTCTTTTTAATTATTTTCAAAAGCAGCGGTTTACAATTATAAAAGAATCCAGATAAAAATCCATAGGGTATTGTATGTTAATATTTATTCGGGATTTATCTTACCATATATAAAACATATATTTTGTCATATGTTTTATATATGACACTATATGTGGGACATATATGGTAACATATGGTAACATATATAAGACATATATATTCCATAAGACTCTTATGATATTTTGTAATTACATGTTTTTTATTTACTAATTTTTTCGAGATATCTAAAGCTTTATTATTTTCATTTAATAATATTTTGTTAACATATGTGTGACATTCCGAATACTTAAAGGCGTAATTCAGTGTGAACGTCGAAAAAAAAGGACCTATTTTAAAGAATTTTTTTCTCAGTCGCAGAACATCATTTATTGTTACGTTTTTTTTTAATAAATAAAACGCATTCAATACTTCAAGGAACAATTTTTTTAATACACAAAATGTATTAAATTGTTAATTAAATAAATAGACTTTTTTAATTGTCACCATGCAACTTGTGTACCTAATAACTCAAAAAAATATTCAACGAATCTTCTTAAAATTCTAACTACACATTCCATAGACATGTCGCTATGGTCGGAACTAGGATCTTTTAATTCCATCAACATTTACATTTTTTATTACAAAAAATAACTATCAAAACACAGTCGAAATTTGAGATTTTTGTTTTTACTGTGCGCCATTTTGTTAAATGTTGATGGAAACAAAAGATTCTAGAGTTTTGACCATACCGACATGTCTCCGAATGTGTGGTTAAAACTTCAAGAAGATACGTTGGATAGTTTTTGAGTTATCAGGTACACGAGTGGCATGGGGAAACTTTAAAGAGTGTATTTATTTAATTAGCTGTTCTAAAAATTAATTTTTTTTTTTTCTATTAAAAAAATTGTTTCTTGAAGTATTAAGTGCGTTTTATTTATTAAAATAAAACCTGACAATAAATGATGTTCTGTGACTGAGAAAAAAGTTCTTCAAAATATGCCTTTTTTTCGACGTCCACACCAGACTACCCAGCATCTTATAAACGTCATGAAAAAAAAGTTTAACTGAAACAATTGTTTGATAACATATATGACAACGTGTAAAAAAAGATCAAAAAAATTACAGATGTGATCCAATACCATATGTCGCACAAACGTGTTTCATTTTACCTTAGAATATGTTTATTTTCCCTCGGGTTGCTTAGATGCCTCAGTCTATAAAAATATTTGCATAGAATCTGAGATTCGAATCTAAACAGATAATTGCAGCTTTGCGGCTGTATTATTAAGGAAATGCATTGTGACAATTTCAAAGGTTGGATAAGCAGTTCGATACAACCGATAACAAGACACAGAGTTCTGACAAGTTAAGCTATGCATTGAATGCTTATTCCGAGACTCACAATAAAGCTCAGCGAATGACAGCTTCGGAATGCACTCGGCATTCTTGTCTTTGCGTAGATTCGTTAATTAATTCGCGAGCTGTTTATAATTGCTCGTGAAACTAAGTCAGCTTGTCAGTGGGATATCCTTGCCAGAATTTGAACTATTCCTAGTGGTAATATGAAAATTGTTCTTTCTCTTATTTTTGGAAACAGTCAAGTCACTCTCCGGAGATCGTGTCGATCTTAATTAAGCGCAATTGGCTGCCGGCCGTTATTGACATCCGTGCGTTCCTGTGGCTGCCTGCAGACAATACGTGTCTCGTGTGTGTACACACAGCCAGGGCTTACGATCCAGTGCTGGCACGAAAACGGCATTCAATTATCCTGCCCGAATAGACGGAATGCACTGAATATTGCCACACCCCATCTCGTGATAGCGAGAGTTATATATAACAGTGCTACTTTTTTCATCCAGATTGTATTCACCTAGACTAAACACTACCTTTCTGACGTACATGAAATATCATATTGTATGACCAGTTGACCTCAAAGATTTGAAAATTACACGAGACTCAGTTTTGAAGGCCAATAAAACGGAGGATTAAATTTAACGTTTATGAAGTGAAACCAAAATCATAATTGTGCCAACAAATAATATGAGTTAAGGTCGATCAAGTGGGGTAAATGTTAAGAATTGTTAAATTCAAATTTTACAGGAATTGAAGATTATCTAAGCATAAGACGTGTTGTTTGAAGTAGTATTGAATTGTCAACAATTAAATAATATATGTATCTCATACATGTTTTGTTTTGCTGGAAACTTTGGCGTATGCATCCCGCAATAGTTGACTATATTGAAAAAAAAAAAAATCAAAAATAAATTTGTTTAATTTTATAAAAATATACACTGTTAGAAGTAATTGGAAATTTCAATCACTTGTCAAATAATTTTGGGACTAAAATTTTAGTTTTATGGAGTACATTTTGTACACATGTACACAATGAAAATAATCAAAACGTTGATAAATAAAAATATGAATATCATCTGAGATGTCTTTTTTATTAACAACTATAAATGTCTATCAAACATTCGTCGAAAAATCAATGAAATCGAAAAATAAAGTAAATTTCTCTTGAAAAAAGTTAGATATATTCTTGTTTCAATTTTAAATAATATATTCAAGTCAGAATACTTGATAACAGATAGCAATTTTTTTTTTTCATTGAATATAAAATTATTTGATTTCAGTTGGGAATCAGTTTGCGTTCTTCATTAGGAAAAGCAAGATTATATCGGACACCAATTACTGGCACACCCATTTGATACTTTGGAATTTGCTATTCTATCGATAGTAATATGTTCGTGGTAATCAATAAAATATCTATTTCCAAAATTTATTTACTTTAATGTGCATTTATTGTTAAATTCCTGTTTTTGATTTAATAATAATAAAATGTTGATGTTAATAATGATCAATATTTTTGTAATAAAATAAGTTAGATATTAAAATTGTAGAGAATTATTATTGACACTAGGGCTTTTTCGTATAACGAATGACATAAGTGCTGTTGTTGTTATACATATCAATATTCCATTACGAGGCGAAACTTCTCAAATAACCATCAACTGACTTTATAGAAAGTAAAGTACGCTATTCTTTACGATGCTATTATACTTGTCCAAAATATCAGATCAACAGTGATACGTGAAATAAAATAAGATGAAATAGGTTTACTTGCACATATCAATAACAGCGTTTAATCTTTCGCTGCAAATGTTCAAAAATAAAATATCTTGAACTTTTGAACTCATTTTTAAAAAATATGACTAATAATTATTATTATTATTATTATCATTTTTTAATAATTAAGACACTAAAAAGTCTTCGAAATTCTGCTGCAATATGGGCAAAGATCTCTGACATTTCTTTTGTTACTGAGTATTGCTTATTTTGTGTTCAAACGTCCACTTGAGGGTTCAAAATTTCAGCTCAAAGACTTAAACCACCTTTATGCAAACTCTTTGCCCAAACAATTTGTAAACTATTCAAATAAAATAGAGGTCTGTTGAAGATTTCACAAGAGCTTGCAGTATTAAAAACATTTGTTTAATTTTTGAACGCAAAAGTGAAATTAAAATAATGATTGCATAATTTGATTTTTCAAGGTATACAAAATATTATCAACAACATTGAGATAAAAAGTTGAGTTCTTTAACAGTCAATGAACTAAAATAGGGTATTAAAAGTTGATAACGAGATTTTCTTTTATTATTAAAAATGTTGTCATCTAAAAGTAAAACCTAGTCAACTGTAAAATATCAGAATCTGTTAAAATTTGACAGAGTTTTTGAAAAAGTATTTATGCATTATGTGTCAAAGTTTGGAATCACTTGATAAAAGTTTATAAGAATTCTGAAATTAAAAAAAAAGCTTTTCAACAAGATCAATATGGAAAAACAATTTATGTTTTAGCTTCTGAAAATAAATAATGAATCATACATTCAATTGTAAAAAAGCATGATTTAGTGATCAAAAACTGGCAAAGAAAAAGTGATATTTTGAGGATAGCTCGGTCCTTTCTTAAAAATGATCTTTCAAATTTTTTCATCGATCTTTTGGTCTCTCAGGATTCATGAATTGTACTTTGACATCATCAATCTTCGAATAATAGTAGCAAAAGCAGTCGTCCTCGTCTCGTAACTTTGCAACATTCTAAAAACGGGTTTCCTGTATAGTCAAAAAGCCAAGTGACGCGTCAATGGAAAGTTCATCCATTGTATTCTGACGTTTCGTTGGACTCGCTGCGTTAAAATGAGGCACCAATAGTTGTCGAGAAAAAAAAATTAACTCAAAGAGTTTTCCCCTGTAAAAACTGTATCACACGGTGCTTGTAAATTGATATTGAAAGAGCTTTCTTGATGAGTTAGAAAAAAAATTATCCTCCGTTTGTTTAACTTATAGCAATAACACAAAAATGTTTAACAACAAAATATTGTATTTTACAGAAAACGTAAAAAACCAAGTAATTTTCTGACGTTAATGTATGAATAAAAAAAGCTTTAACATAATTTCAAGTTTTGAACGTAAAGATAAAATGTAAAGTTTAAAAGGTAAAATATAAAGCGATAATGAACTTAAAATTAACTGAGAAATGTGAAGAAAAATGGTGGAACTTTGTTATTAATGTCAGTAATATTTGATGTAATCAGTCCGCAGGATAAGCGTAAACTCAAAGAACATATTTTTAATTATGTAGTGAATTGAAACAAGACGCTCGTTGAAACAGTAATTATAACTAGAAGATCACTTATGTATTCATCAATGTAAATATTTGACATTAAAGTAATCAAATAATTTATCATAGACGATTCGCTTATCTTTGCAAATGAAATTCGATTTAAAATTAAGTGTTTCATTATTTAAGTGAAATTTATTTCAAGTTTGATCGCATAAATTATTATTTGCAAAAATTCCATAATCCGTTACGAAAACCAGTCTTTTTGAAAACGAGTTTTTTTTTTAGCTAATACTACACTTTACTTGTCTTAAGAATCCTATCTGTGTCAGGAAATTGTAAAAATACACTTTTTCATTTTATTTCAATGTTTCATAATTTTTTGTTAAATAAAAGATGCTTGCGTTCGGTTATGAAATTGCATTTTTTACCACAATCGATTTTGAGATTTTGCTATAAATAACAAAGAATTACGAAAAAAGGGGTTTCAATTAGTATAATCGTTGGCTGACTTTGCAAGCACAAAATCTGGGTCAGAAAGACTCTGGGGAAAGCACAATAAATATTCAGATGATAGTGGGTTTACAAATCTGTTGTATCGAAAAATTTCAGTATTACTGTCGGTCAACCGTATTTGAATTGTAAAAATGATTGTAAATTTCAAGTGGGATTCGATTCGTTGAATTTTCATTTGCCATTTAATTGTTTACCATCTTAAAGTTATTTTCAAAATGACACACAACACACATGTGTTGTGTCGCAATTTTTGTTCAGAACGAATCTACTTTGAATTTCATAAATATTTTCTAAATCATTTGAATAGAATATTTTTTTAATTTTGTAAGCATTTCAAAAATTGTAGGCTCTTAATTCTTTTGTGAACATGATATACTTATGGTAAATCATAATTTTATGAAACTTTGAATAAGCTAATTTTTCTTTCATTGTATGCAAATTCACAACATAAAAAACACGCGTACATCCTTTCGACGAAGATCACTTTTTTGTCGTTCCGCTTTTTCTCCTCTCTTTTTTATATATCAAACTAAAAAAACCGGTTTCATCAAAGTAAAATAACAAGAGACCTGTAATTAACTTGAATTTCACAAGTCGCAATTTTATGAATATCTTAATTTCATTGCGCGTCGTGTAGTATTCTCCATTGTTTCGTCGATATTCGAAATCCGAAGCTCGAAAATTTTTTCTTTTTATTTGCAGTTTATAATTCAACGTCGCTTAATTGTAAAACGATTGTGTGGATCGACGTGGTTTGGAAACGCAAGAATATTATTATATATTTCTGTCTGAATCATTTTTACAGTCAACGCAAATTACTATGAACCGAAACATTCTGAATGAAATATGATATGTATATATCATATTTCTATCTCCAGATGAAAGTTCGTGCAGTAAAATGTTACAGCATTTAACCCGTGGAAGAGAACAAAATTCATACTTTTTTTAATTCAACGAATTTGTTGTGAATGTATATATATTTCAGTTGTGAGAAAAAAAAATTTTTTTTTCTTCTAACAATTTATTTTTGTTTTAATAATTTATTTATATGTACACAGCATATGCGATAAAAAGTGTAAGTATCACTCGGTCAAGTTAGTTTGGCGAAGAAAAACCGCAAAACATTTATCCGCGGGGCATTAATTTTGTGCCTGACGCTCACGGCTCACGGCAAATCTGCATAAGATCGAAATATACGACTCGATAATTCGGCCGATACTGACACCCGTACTTCTGTTCGCAACTAAGCTACCCCATCTGTCTCTGTCCCCGTTCCTTTTTCCCCGTTATTTGTTTTTCCTTTTAATTCGCAGACGTGATTTATCATTCTATGTTAATTGCTTTCCTTAGCAAATGAACTCCTCGATATATATTGATACTATTTTTTTTATTTCATCTTAATAGAAAACTTTAATTTTCTTTGATTAAAGAATAACTGCACACTGTTAAAAATAATCTGACATTTCAATCACTTTTTAGACACATTTGTGACTTAAATTTCAGTTTTACCCTAGGTTAAAATTCGTATGAGGGCATTTATGTGTCATATGTGCTAATATATATGTATCATATATATTATATATGGTACATATATATATATGTGTGTATATATATATATACTAGATATGTGGCATATATGTGACATATGTTTTGTTTTACTGGGAATTTTATGAGAATATACCTTGTTAGAGGAGTTTAATTCAAGTTTCTGATACTGGCGTCTGAAATTTAATATTGCTCAAGTTTGATTTCATAAACATAAGCTATGGCTACGACTTGTAAATTTGTTTCATCCAAAATAAATACATTTTTCAACAAATTTTACATAAGTTTATGTAATATACTGTGTGTTTATATTATTATATGAAATAATTATTTTTCTTACTCGGACAGTTCAATATAATAATACGTAAGCAAAAGTGAGTATACAAATGAAATTGCTTATATTTTTCAGTCATTATTTCATCACATGTCACAGCATGTCATGAAATATAAATAAAATATAAAATTAAATGTATATTGACAAAAATAAAATATAACAAATCAATCATGGTTAAAACACGTATTATTATTATTTTTTTTTTTTTTTTGAATGTATTATTATTTTTTAACGTTAATGTTATTTCTGCTTACAAAATAATATTAATTTATTTAATAATATTAATTTGTAGCATTGTGGTCATTATAACGTTGATTGTTAAAAAAAATCTAAGTCACAAATTTGTCATCTTTGAGTTACACGTATTTTTAACGTTTCTGAACGAAAAACCTACAAATTAACATAAGTAGAAATTTATTTTAAACTTAGTTAAGTTTATCAAACTCAAATTTTAATTCATTTTATTATTAAAAAACAGACTTAATAATAAGAATCCTTTTTATTTTTTGTTTGTTTGTTTAAAGAAATATCTTACAAGAATTGTTAGCTTATTGTAACATTATTATACAGCTTCAGCTTAATACTAAGCACATTTCTTAATACTTTAAAGTAAAGAATAGTCTTTGACAATTTATTTTTTGCTTACTCGAAATCATAAAAATGTGACTTAGGTTTCGTTTAACAAAATACGTTCCATATAAAAATGACTGATTAAATCTCGAAAACTAAAAGGTAAGCAAAAAGTGATTTTCTCTAATTTTGATTCCGCCATCTACGTTGAGTTTCCCTGACTAAATTGAACGAAGATTTTCATTGTATTCGTGAACGTGACAGTTTGCAAAATTTTTCGTACAATTGATTCTATTTGGTGGGCACAATGGTACCATTCGATACGAAACGGTTCTTCACTTTTCTCTACACATTTATCTGCGTATGGTGCATGCAAAAATCATAATCCAGATTTCTTGCAAAAATATGCAACGTAAAGGTTGGTCTGATGCAATCAAAAGCACACTCCTCATTTTTATTTACTGAACTTTCATTTTTATGCAATTATATGAAAATACCTCACTGTTTCATTTTCCTCATACATAAAAAAACCATAAGTTTTTTTAACTTTTTTAATTAAGTAAAAGTGGTTTCTTGTAAAATCATTACAACTATTGAAATGAAGTTTACTCACTGTTGAATTTTTAATTAAAAAATATTTAAAATTAAGATAATCTGGGTTGCAAATATTTTAGAGCTTACAAAAAAACTACCTTATATTGTAAAATTATTTCATTAATTTTTGTTGTTGCTGTTGTTGTTGTAAAAAGGGGTTTTCAAATCAAGTTTGTTTTGTAATTTTTATATGTTAATTCCAAGAAAATGACTCATTTTTCTGTATTATCCGACTTAAATTGAATTGTCAGATTAGATCCTGTGAGAGTGTTTATATCTTGCCGGTGTCGTAATCTGCATTAATTTGTATCTCGCTGTTGGTGAAAGCTGAGCAAATTCCGAAAAGAAGGCACAAGTAACGAGAGGATATTTTCTCCGCTAGAATTTTTACAATGTGAATTGAAAAAGCGTTCCGTATTATAAATAACTTAAATGCATTGCATTCAGCTTTAAAAAAAAGGCTCTCTTGCTTATCGAAAATGAAAATTTTATTCAATAACTTGCCTCTCTCAATGAAGCGCCTTTTTCTTGAAAACGAAAAATAAAATTGTATTCACTTCAAAAAAATATTCATCAAGACACATTTTTGTTCAATTAACTTTTAAAATTTGTAATAATTTGTATTTCTTTTTTGCATAAAAAGAAAAAGTAAGAAATACACAAACAAATAAGCCAGTCGACGACGATTTAAGTCAACAGGCCAAAATCATTTTGCGAAAACATTGGCAGATCAAAAAGCGGCATTATTTCACTCTGGCCAAGTTGTGTCGAAACATTACTGGCAATTAACCATGAAAAGATTCTTCGTCAAGTCCGGAATAAGAAAACGGACCGCAGTGAAATAGGACGAAACGGATCAGTGGCTCTCGTCGTTTTATTATCCGGCTTTTCTAATGTCAAGAAGCGAAAAAAACTACTTCTGCGGAGCCTAATCAGCCAGATTGCCGGCAATTTGCCGCCCTTATCTTGTGAGCCCAACCCCTCGGTGAAACTTTCAAATCGTCTGCCTCGTCCTTTCACAGCTTGAAAGACTCGTCAAATACATCCATATTCAACTCACTCTGTCCTTTTTTAGACGGCATATTCAAAGACATTTACTAAAGTTTATCTGAGGTTAAGTCTCAAGGTCAACTATGTAGAGCAATTCCCTAATCATTAGTCAAACACAGAGAAAAAAAAGTATAATAAAAAAACTTGGTGCAAGATTTTTTAACAAAAATATATATATTACTTAGAGATATTAGTAAAAAGGAGTGAGATCATTCAAAAACTGACTATTGAGCAATCTTTGGTAAACTACAATTTGATTTTAAATTGTTGTCAATTTCGTTTGATCTCACTGACAGAAAGTTAGAAAAGACACTCACCACCTATGTTACTTCCAGAACTGAGATCCTTACCTGCAAAAAATACGAAAAATTGTGTTATACATTTGAGTAACTTGACTAGGTGTAATAATATATATTATTAAGATGATAATCATGCAGTGACCATTAATACGTTTTGTTGCAGCCTCACCAAAGTGTATTACCGAATCTTGCGATAAACCTTATTGATGAGACAGACTCAACAGACGAACGACGCTGTAATTACCCGACGGAGTTAATTTATGGCTGCTGATAATCGTGTCGAGCACATATGTTTAGGTATAAGCGACTTTGAGGACCTCTGAAATTGTGAATTGACCATTCAGCTGATTTTGTTGATTTAAATGCTGCCGAAATCCTATTAGTAAGCTCATTTATTCGGAACCATTTGTTTTCCCAAATTACTGGAGTTTTGACTTTAATTGCAAAAAACATCGCAGCTTAAATAAAAAAAACTACTTTTTGCATTATAAAGCTTAATTTTTGGTTTGTAATTATTCTCTATTCTGGTGAAAAATGCACCTAGATGTCTGGAAATTTGGATTTTTGCATATTTTTGCAAGCTATACACATAGATTTTGTGCCAGGGCTGTAGATTCTTTTCCACCCTTGGGCCTAAATTCAAAATTTATTGAAATGACCATATTTCTGGAAAAATTAATTTTTGTTCGAAAAGCTAACGCTGTGTTATTTCAAACATATTTTAACAGATCCGAATCAATTTTTAATTGAAAATATTAAAAATAACTAGTCCGTCAATTTTTAATATTTTTAAATTAAAAATTTGTATGGATGTGTAAAAATATGTTTGAAAACAACATATCACTAGTTTTTTGAAAAAAAAAATTAATTTTTCTAAAATTAAAATTAATATGATTATTTTAGTGAATTTTAATTTTAGCCCAAGGGTGAAAAAGAAACCACAGTCCTGGTCCACAGTCTATTTATTTTGGCAAAAGTATGCGAAAATTTAAGTTTTCAATCCTCTAAGTGCAATTTTTCTTATGCAGTTGAAAACATCACTTGGTTGTAAATCTTTAATTGTAAATAATGACCAAAAAATCGTTAGAACTTTGACGGCAAGAGTTTAAAGTAAGAAGACAAATTTAAATGACCAGACAATATCCAAACAGGCTTCTTTACTGGAACAGTATCACGCTAACTTAAATTGCTTTTTCCAATCTATAACAAGCTTATGAATGTTTATAATAAAAAAATATGCTACACACTTTTGTATTATTTTATTTATTTGCATCATTAACAGTAGCTAATTAATTTTTGCTCAATAATTTTTCAATTTTCTATAAATGATTGTTACTTAAATTTTATTATTGATTAGCAATTTATTTGATTTCTGTTGATACAATACCTTTGTTATTGAATAAATTCGATTATCGTTAAAGTAAAAGAATTTGTTCAAGGATTCTAGTGATATAAGAAAACAGGATCAAGGGATTTGCATTGGTCAATGCAAAAATAATGATCTAATCGGCTACTCTCTGTATCGAGTGTCTCTCTTCATTTTGTTTCGTATCTGCCACGTCGATCTAAGCTGACTTTCAACTCTCATCCCTCTTGAATTGAACGCTTAGCAGACTCAGGATTTATTCGGTCCTCACGTCGTTTGAACATTCTTGACGGCTTAAAGCCACTTGCTAGGTTAGACCCTGCAGACAAGAACTTTAATGGAATAATCGCTGCGTGGCGACATTTTAAAAAAACTGGCGCACAACTGATAAACGAATTAAGATTGACGTAGACTTTAACTAGTCCGCGCGTTTCACTGTCACTCCCGGAGTGAAACGAAAAAGAATAATAATAATAATTTTCATTCCAATTCTCAGGTGTGTTTCATTTAAAGAAAACACGTTTAAACGGCCTCATTTGGAGTTGCAGTTGCGAGTGACAAGAGGAGAAGCGAAAGCAATGTAAGGTTTTGAAGATATCAGATGGCTTGGCTGAGAAAAATGTTCACGAGGAAGGTGGAGCTGGAATTTAGGTGGCGAGACTATTCTGCTGAAAAATAGTTGGCACCGTCTGTACAGCCATTAAGTGGCCGAATCGTGTGTCAAGTACCGATGGCTATCAGACAAGGCTGTTACTATCTTTCGGATCATCGCGCTGAAATCGATCTAACACTTGTGTTTCAGAATGAAAAAATGAATTGATGAAAGGTAAGATTTATGGAGATAATAATCTGGATAAAGGGTGTATTCTTCCTAGGATGAATTTGTAAGATATTTTAGATTGTCTTGGAATTACTTACTATTGTACTGAGAGAAACAGCATTTTCTACAATCTAGATGATAGAACTGGATAGTAAAAGTAACTATCCAAATAGTTGAACCATTCGACATGGTAAGACTTTCTAGATAGCAAAAAAAAGATCTATGAGAATATAGATAGTAAAACGTAACTAAATAGTATTTTCGAGTGAAAAAATTCATTTGTTTAAAATTTATAATATTGTTTAGCTAGGAAATTTTAAATGGCAAACTTTTCTAGGTTGTAAAACCAAATAGTAAATCCTACTATCTTGATAGTAAAACTGGTTAGAAGAATTATCTTTGAAATAGTTCAATTTTTCGATCATAAAAATGGGAATCTGAACTAACTTCCAATTATCTAGATAATTGAACTTTCCAGATAGTTCAACTATATAAAAAATTGTGCTTTGAATAAGAATTCTCTTCAAATGTAAAACTAATCCATCAGAATATCTTTTCCTTCTGTGTTAATGTGCTAAATTACATTTACACAAATAGCTTTGGTATTGAAAAACAGATATTCTAGAAAAAATGTGTCACTTTAAGCAGGTGTTTTGAAAACGACGATATCACATTCCTAATTGCATCATTTCACAAGACGAATTCAATCTGCCTTTTGCAAGTTTACACGACGCTGCAATGGATTATCATAATTCCAGGACTAAATTGCCGCTCATTTCTTCGTCGTGAACTCGTGATCGACAGACGTTGCCAAAGTGGAATAAATAGCTCCGTCGTGCCGTATGCAAACGAGCTCGATATTAAGTTATGACTGGCCGTTCGTCATTCTACCGAGTACGAAATTAAACCACGAAAACTTGCTCTACTGTGAGATGCAAAAAAAAAAATCTTGAGATCGCAAAGCGCGTTCGATGAGATTTCTTCAGTGAAATTACTTTTGTTTGCGGGCGACCCAGTTGCACGAAAAAGAATGGCGCAAACAATTTTTTTTAAATTGTAATTCTCACGTGACAATCGCTTAACAAACGAATATTTGAAATTACTCAAGAATTTTTTTTTATTAATTTACAAAAACACCACTTATACATAACTTGGTCGTTTTTTTAGTTTTAAACTCCAACATTAAAATACATTTCAATGAGATATGAAGAAAAGTTGGAGGATTTTCGTCTCTTTCGCAGAAAAATAGAATGAAGGAGAAAAGATAAAGCCGCAACTCGCGATTTACGAAGCGTAACCCAACCAGAAGATATTCCATGGGATAGGAAATGTATATTCCTCAAAAATTATTTCCACTCGAGGATTGCATCCGCAAAACAAAAAACAAACTTACATACTTTGTTTCTATAATTGCAATCAAGTACTATCAATAAAGTTATACTATATATCAAATTTTCTTAACTTATTATTTACGTCTGTATCATTTAATTAATTTAAGTATAAATATATGCAATAAATATTTATTTACGTTTCGTAAATTTTTTATATAAAAAAGTCATTTTCCTCGTTAATTGAAAAATGTTTAAATTAAAATCAAACAAATATTTTCAGCATAAGTTAGCTAACAAAATAGAAAAAGTTTGTATAATATCGAGAAAAAAAAACCGAGAGAGTTCCAGATATTAAGAGCAACATTATTACTTTGCCAGTAGAATTTGACTTTTTCTCGCTCATTGTGATAGCAGGCACGAAAAAGTTGGCTTACAAAAAAAGAAAAAAAATAGAAAAGAAGGAAACATTAACAAATGAAAAGCGCCTACTATTCCGGCAAAGAATCACGCGTCTCCTAACTTTTACGAAGCAAATAAATCACAAGTGTCTCGCATCATTCAAAAAGCGTTATTATCTTGCGCTCGTTGCTGATTTTCCGGCTGTTCACGCTCAAATCTTTTGTCCCCGCGTTGCTCTTTACAATTTTCGCTCGACTGTCTTACACTTTTTTTCTTCCGCAAGAACCAGTAATCGTCCGCCCATCAGGCCCCTTTTGTTTTTTTGAGAGAACAATAAGCCTGCCTCTCACCCCGTCTGACCATACGTCATTATTACTACTTAAACGCTAGCTCTCAACGTGTGTCTATATATATATTCACACGTAAAAGACAAAGCGGCACAATAAAATAGTGAAATTGTGATACATTAATTAGTCTTGTACGTGTAATTATGGCCACTTGTGTTCATTTGTAATATTTCCATTTGGAGATCTAATTACACGCTTACTTCAAAAGCCCATTTGTCGAATTTAATTTCGATTTCATTCGACCAATTACATTTGCGTTTTTCTTGTTCTTGTATATTAATGCAATATTGCGTTTGTTCCACGAGCTTCTGCTTCGAGTAATTTGACGTGGCCGAGAAATCTAATTTGAATTTGTAACTTTTGGAGATTCTAATTTTTCAAGTGATACTCAAGAGGTTTCAATTAAATAATTGGCACAAAAGAGCAAAATACTCGTACAGAATTTCTTTCAAAATAAAATTTAACAAATAATGAAAAGTATGAATAGTTATTTTTATGAAAAAGAGATTTTGTATGGAAATAATGTAACATGAATGATATTCAATTGAAAGTATAATTATTTTACATGAAAATTTTGAAAAAAACAACTAATTTGTTTAAAGAAAATGTAAATAAGCAAAATAATTAGGAGTTTCATTCACATTTGGAGGGTATGTCGTGAATAGAGAGCAGTTATTACTTTTTACGAAATTACGTAATATTCATTTTCTCAACAAAATTGTCTTAATACGTATTTATTCTAAATAATATAAAACATGTTTTGAATTTAATAAAAACTTCACAGTAAGTCTCGATTATAATTTTTACGAATTTTCATTTGTAAAAATGTTCACATTTTTAGGGTTTCCAGATAAAATGAAACTTTGTAATCTAAAAGTTGAAATTTTTCGCGATCAATTTTAATGAAATTTTCAAAAAATTTGTTCAAAGATTTTCCGAGTTTCCGACAAGCATATTGTCCACTCTTATTAGCCTTATTTATTTATTATTTTGTTTACAGGCACCATGAACAGAAACTTTTCTCGTTTATATTTTAGCTTTTCAACTCAAAGTAATATGCTTATTTGTCAAGATATTCCTCGTATCTTTGAGTACGATTTTATTTGATATTTTGTTCTCGTTGAAGTGTGCTTTGTAACATTTGCTATATAATAAGATGAAAATGTATAACAAGGACATTGATAATAAAATTATAATAAATTAATTTTGCTGTTAACGAAGATGAGATTTATCTGTGTTGGATATTTATTTTTCAGTAAGACTCATTTCAGTTATAATAACATTACTTAGAACAAACTGGAAATGAAAATTTGATGTAAAAGAAAATTAAGTTATTAATTTTTAAAACCAGTCTAAAGATTACAATTAAAACACTGACAGTTTGTAATTAAATTTTCAACCTATTTCCTTAATTGAATTGATAATATTTATTACTGAATATAAAATTGGAAAATAAGTTTATGCGATTATACCCTTGTATTTGAAATGCATTAATATTCTTGTCGCTTGGGGGAAAAAATGACAAATTAATATCACAATCGATTTGAATGTGTTTTAAAATAAATTATCAGATAAAAATGTTCTTTGTCTATTAATGTTTGACAAAATCAATATGAAATGAAGTATTGATATTAAGATTATCTGCACATAACAAATCAGCATACAAAAATAAAAGAATGTCGTTCACATGATCTAAATAAAGTGTTAGATTATTAATAATGCAGGTAATTTTACCTGAAATTATAAAATTAATGTGTTTTCTAGACTTTAATAATACATAAGTTATTGTTATTTAAATAGCTTTATTCCCGATAGAATATCTGTATGAAAATGTTTATGTATTCAGTTATTGTACGAAAATTGTATGTAAATTGTATTCTATAAATGTAGAATGTATAAATTAGCAAGTCATATAACAGTCTACAATTTGTTTAGTGTAAAAAAATAATATTTTACGTTTTATTAAAAATTCAAGTGTTAAATGTAAACAAAAAATGTAAACTAAAAATGTCAGAAAAATAAAAATAATATGCCTTGAAAATTCTCGAAATGAAAAGAAAACCGAAAATTTTTGAATATTTAATAATCTAAATATTTCATGGTTGCAAGATTGTCTTAAAATTGAGCTTTTACTAAAATAACCAAATTAGTCGAAAAAAATACCTACTTAGGAAAAATGGTAACATTCTTCGCCAAAAAAGGGACGTTTTATTGATCGTACTCAATAATTTAGCTTTCGTTACTACGGAAACGTGAATTAAAAAATCGAGCTCACCTTTGAAAACCGATAAAACAATTTTATAAACAATTTCATACACTAAAGCAGCTACATTTGAAAATGAATAATTTAAATTATTAAACGTATATTCTCATTCAAACTCTATCCTCATTTTTTTATTTAAACAAGCAAACATTTTCTTTTTAATCAAAAATGAAAAAAATCTGGTCTCACAGAAAACGGATAGTATTGGACTCCGAAAAATAGGTTTTGACGCAAGGAAAATTATATATGATGTTTTAAAAATTCAAGTAAAATTAACATTAAAATTAAGAATCACGATTAAATTTGTTAATTTCATGTAATTTATGTAATTTATGTAATTAATTGATAATAACAGAATTAGAAAACTACAATTTCAAAGTAGAAAACTACAAATTCAATGTAGAAAGCATAAATACTTGAACTCGTAATGAACATCTTATTATCACCATTGTATTTTCAGTGGCATTATAATTCTACTATTGTTTCTTTAGTTGAAATTAATAGTTAACAGTATCATTAACGCACGCCAGTTCATCGTGTTTGTTATGCAACAGTCGTTTTCAACTGTAGTTTCATATTTGTTTCAAATCTCGGGAACAAAGACTACCCCCCGCAAAAAATTCTCTAAAACATTGTTTAACAATCCTTCGAGCAAATTATTCTATTTTTGTATTGTTTTTTTTCTAAAATAAAACTTACCACAAACATTTTTCTATGTATTCTAATTTTTTTCTAACATAAAATTTGCTGTAATATATTTTCAACTTTGTACTAAATGTTGATAAAAAAATAAATGTGTGTATTTGTTGAAAATAATTCTTTTTTTACACAGCAAGATGAAATCAGAGCTTCGATATAAGGTCGTTAGTCGAAGTCACGAAACACGTCGCACTGTGATTTAAATTAATTATTTGACGTTTGCTACGTTAATCACTTTCGACACGCCTATTTGCGATTCTAATTGATCCGCGAAAATGATACCATTCAGTTATAATTCATCATTCCGTTACAACTATTAATCGCTATTTATGAAATATAATACCAGGCCGGGGTTACGCACACCACGCGGTCCATTAATCAGATGTAGCTGCGTTATATAAGTGATTCGAAATTAATTTTTTAATGGGGCTTTTGGGGATGATTAATTAGCAGGTTTTCTAAATGAATGCAGACTTTGTTTTGATAATTTACGACGCACTTTAATTTGATGTATCAAAATTCAAACATTTTTTTTAATCAAATTTAGAAAACAATTCAAATTGGAATTCTTTTGCAATTAAAATGAATTACATTTTGTGAACAAAATTCGTTTTTACTCAGAACTTTTAATTGTTTGCAAATAAAAAGCTTTCAATACAAAATTTTAATTGCAAATAAAAAATATGATACTTTGTTG
>JABFPM010000946.1:0-23631 GCA_022817325.1 Idris sp. 1 HC-2018 | reverse complement strand
TCACACAACAGTAGACTCTTATGCGTGAGACCATATGGAGGGGGCGCGCGCGGCCCTTGCATCGGGAGAGTGTTAAAATTAAAACGTTCGAATCTTTTAGATTTGGTTTTATGTCGAAAGATAATTTTTTTTTTTTTGGCTTGAAAAAACAGGAATAAAAGTGCTCCTCATGCATAATAAATTTAAATTAAATTATGCATTGATTGTTCATGTTATGAACTTTCACTTAATGCAATAGCTCAAATTTTACGACAAATTAATTAAATAATAGATACATCAAAATTAAAACAAAAGATTCAAGAATGCTAAATTAACTGCAAAAATCCAAAATTTAATGAAAAAATGGAAAATTAAATAAGATGTTAATGAAATTGTAACTAATTTGGAAAATCTTACAAGCTATATTAAACAATTACAAAGCCTTACACTATTAATTATCGAAAGTTGAAAAATGATAGGTAAAGTAAAAACTTATCTGGGTGGTTAAACGGTAATGTTAATTATAATTAAATTTTACTTTGTCACACGTGCACTGTAAACTTCATCCACATCAAAGTAGATAATTTTGTAAAATAACGCATTGTGCGTTAGAAATGTAAGAAAATTTGAACATCTAAAATTTAAAGATCGCAACAATTTGACTGCCGATGAAATTAAATTTGAATACAAAACTATCAATTGATCGGAGCTAAAAAATTGTTTTACTTTTTGTCTGATCGTTTGGCATAACAAAATCTAAAAGTTTCGAACATTTTGATTTTAAACATCGGTAGCTGTGAAATTGCAGTAATGCTTTCTTCAATCGTGTAGCCAATTTCATATCGTACCGAGTCCAAGCTTTGAAAATGAGAACAAAAAGGTTACAATAAACGTTACAAATGATTTGCGATACAAATTTACACGGAAATTAAGTTGATTAAAGTTTATATTCACGGAAATGTAGAGACGAAAGGACGAAGAAGAAAAAAAATTGGCCGAAAGCGACAATTGAATTTTGTTTTAGAAACTTGGTCCATTTGGCCATCTCCTTTTGACGCAACGCCGACGAACTTTGAAAGTTCTTTATTCTTTTGCCGCGCACAAAAGTGTTAATAATTAATTACTTTCATTACCATAACAGTATTAAAAATTGCCAAGTTTCTCGTCAAGAAATTCTATTGCACAAAGAAATTTACGTCGCTAGCATATACAATTTCTCGTCTGTTTTTCATTTCTTTGCCGCATCTTTGCTCATTCTAACTTTGAATGTCGAATAGTTCAAATTGGAGTCGACTTTTCGACGGTTTCCATGTCGAAATGTAGCGTGTGAAATTCGTTCATCGATTTTTATTTTAAATGTCACGTAAATTATCGAAAAATTTGTCGCACAAAATTTACAACTCAGAAATTGAGTTCAGATAACAGAAATAAAATTGTTTATTATATACATGTGCCGTGCATAATATGATAATAAATATTTGATGTCGAATAACCGAAAGATTGACGTTACATTGTTCACACTCAGCTTTTCTGTCGTTAAAATTATTATGTAACAAAATTGTGTTGAAAATTCTATGATAATTGCCGTTTTTTTCAAATAAATAACAACATTTTGGAACAGCCGAAATATTTCACATCTAATGTTAAAACATTTTTGAAATATGCTCTTGTTTATTTGACGTAAAACAATGAATGTATATTTCAAAAATAAATTCATTCAAATATATAACATTGTTTCTTCTATTCATATAATAAAAATGTTTGTATCACTTTTGGTTCAGTCACTAAAATGATACAAATGTGAACTGATAAAAAGTGTTTATAAAGTGAAATGCCGTTGAAATCTTTCGCAGGTAATATTCGTAACTGTTTTTCAGATGTTTGAAGAAACTTTTCAATTTCGGTGTTTGTTGTTTTCCGATCAATTGGGCACGTTTCTAGAAAAACGAATTTGAAAAAGTATACGAGTAAAAAAAGACCGTTCAACTCAACTCGAACAAAACTGAAAGATCAAAACTGAACTTTCATGAATCCAACTTTACTACTTGATTCAAGGAAATCTTAAAGATAAATATTGCAAAAATTATGAAACTAATCTTTCAAATTTTGGAGACCAATGAAAACTTGGAATTTAAAATTATCAATAGAAAATTTACAAATTTCAATCAATTGTAAATTAAAATATTTTCCAACCACTATATAGCGCTTTACAAAAATTTTCGCAGAAATTCTATAATTCCAAAACCTGATAAACGCCACCACTACACCGAGAAAACTGTGTAACTTTAAAAGCAAGTCAACCTCTTTACCTATAAAAAGAGAATAACAAACTAACTATCGAATAATGTATGATTTTTTATCTGAATTCGCTGCAGACTATTACCGAAAATCGTTCATCAATTTCATGTCATCGTTCATGCCAAAATTCGTGTGAAGCGTTACTTATCTTAGTTGACGGTGCCACGCGAAAAACGTTAACATTCTTCATTTCCGAAATTCGTCACAGCTCACTACCGATTTCGGTAAAACTCCACGCCCTTTATGTCAAATGAAAATAAAAGTGTGTGAAATCGCCCTTATTAAACATTAAAATGTAATTAAATGGTAAGCTGTGTTACATGCCCTGAAAATGCCATAAAGGCTTCTTTATATTTCTTTAGATGGGCCTCTTAAGGTGTCCCCTTTCATCAAAATTTGTTTGGTGAAACGAGGGTTTACCACAGTTAGCCTTTAAAGGGAACTACTTATCACCTGGGAAAACCATGATGCTTTTTAGACTAGGGAAGCTGTGACGAATTTCGGAACTGAAAAATGTTAACGTTTTTCGCGTGGCACCGCCCCAACTGAGATGGGTAGCGTTTTTTGCTAATTTTGGAACTAAATTTAACTTCCAATTTTTGCTAGAAAACAAAGCGTTTTAAGTTGATCGTTAATTGGCGTAAATTGGTTTTTTTATATCAATTAGCTAAACAAGGTTCACAGTTTTCTCGGTGTAAACAACGAGAAAACTTCATCCCCGAACCACGAAATCTGTTCCAAGTTACCAGCTGTAAATTTGTCCAAAACTGGACATCATCAGCCAAGCAATAATAGCAAACGATCAACAAACACTAGTGAACTTAATAGATTTCGTCGACACAAATGCTTTTGTTCGACTGGGGCGCGAGAGTTTCTTGTGTCAGCGAAAAATTGAACCAGAAATGTTACATAGACAACAAAGTTAAGGCAGCGAGGCAAATTTTATTGGTGCACTTGCTGAAGTTGAAGCAACTGAATTTGCCATATAGTTCGAATCTTCTGAAACATTTCAGTACAAATGATTTGGAATACAAATTGGAGGTGCAAAAAAGCGAGGAGAATTGGTGTGTGCTGAAAGGAGGATAACTTTTTGCGGGGTAAAATTCAGAGTTTCAGCAGGACAGTGATTTATTCAAACGTCAATGAGGTAAGGGAAGAATTGTGCGCGGTGGATTATGACGCAAGATTTCTGAATTATATTAATATGTTTGAATGACAAATCCGGTTTAATTGTTATGAAAGAGTGAAAATCCTACAAGATCTTAAGATTTTTGGATGACAGAGATTTAAAACTACGGAACAAATAAATGAAAAAAAAAATACTGTTCAAGGACATAATATATGCTTATTTTATTTTTTTGGACATTTATGCATTGGACAAATTAGCGGTCTTTAGATTTAAAATATTATAAGAATGCAGCAGTTTGTTTCAAACGGTGTGTTTTATTTGTATTAATAATATGACTTTTTTTATAATATTTTAAATTCAGACAATGTTCATGGACTTGCGTGTATAAACTATATTTATTACATTAAAAAAGTGTAAAAAGAAAGAGTATAATATAATTATCGCAAAAAATATATAACTAAAGCTAAAGAAAAAATGAGTGCTGAGTATAATAGTTGAAGTTTAATATATACAAAATATTATTATGTGTAGAAATTTATTTAATATAAAATTATACAAATAAATAATTGCAGATACATTATTTATTTCATATTTTTCAGTGTGTTATAAACTCTGATTATACTTACTTTATAAATGACAAAGTTGAATACAATGTTCAGGAATTTTAATCTCTTAACATTTATTTCAACTTTGTCTTTTCTTGTTCTATATTTAATCAATGTATCATACTTAATTTACTGATTTAACATCAAATTGATGAAGCAAATTGTCTACTTTAATACATTTCATTTAAAACTAGAAAGAATTAGAACAAAAAATGTACTTGACTTTAAATCGAACGTAAAACACAAATACGTTTTAACCACTGATTCTATATTAATTGCTCTTGTTTTTTATTTAAAATTAAATCTTGCTAGTAAAGTTTAATAGACATTAGACTCAATTTTTTGCAATTTCAAACTAAAAGTTTAACTTTCAAAGCAAATATCATTATTTTTCTTTCCAATAAAAATATAATGTATTTTCATTAATTTGCAACTTTTAAAATATTCACACAAAAATAGAATTTTCATATATGAAAGTTTTATAAGCTCCTATGTCTGAAATTCAAACAACAAACGTCAAACAACATAGTTTTTACACTGCACAACAACAAAACCGATGAAATTAAGTGATCTAACAGCAACAAAACACTTGATCAACGCAAGCAATAATTCATGCCGATATACAATGGGACCGAAATTGTCAATAATACAGTGGCAAACATATTTACCGATTTATTTATTTAAACGCGAACAATGACTCGAATTTTCGCAGTCTGCAGTCAAAATGAAATTGCGTGGACGATAAAAAGAATAAAAAGAATAAAAAGAATAAAAAGAATAAAAAGGTAATCCTTTATAATCGCGACGTAATTTCGGCAGTTATCACATAGTGGACAGCTGGACAAATTGTTAAGTGGATTAACAACTCGAATCGTTGAAACGTCTTTTCTGTGAAAAGAAATAAATATGATCGGCGAGCGTAATATGATTGGATTTTCAATTTTATTCGCGGTAAACAGAAAAGCTCTCTCATATCGGAAATGTATCGTTTCATTTTGCGGCTCCCGACCGCCCTCAATGACGTTACGCTTCCGATTCAAGTTTTAATTTAACAGTGCATACACGGCCAACTCTTTTTCATTCCCCCGGTTGTATTTCTTTATGTTTTGTTTTCGTCTTTCACGTGGCCTTATTATTAGCTCACTGCGTTTCCGCATTGTTTCATTTTGAAATCTCAAGTGGGCTTGTGAATTTTCATCCAACCGTGTACATGTATATATATATATATTTGAGTCTCTTTCACAGCACACACTCACACACACATGCGCTACTTATCTTGGTAAAAAGTGTTTTAAAATTTAAAAAAAGATTCGGGCAAAGTGATTCGTAATTTATCACACCACTGACTTATTTTTTGCAGCAATGAAGAAAATGATTAATCGAAGATTTTAACATTTTTTTTGTTTGATGCTTTTTAGAAGAATTAATGTGTTTTTGTTTGCATGTTTTACATAAAAGCATAGACATTTATTGTTGAAACATTTTCTTTCAAGAAAAATGTTTTAAACTTCCAGCACAATGTTAAAATAATCAAAATAGTATTTTTGCTACAAGTTTTGACTGTAAAAGAGTGTGAGATTGAGAAAAATGTATACGCTTTGTTTATCAAAGTAAAATGGTCAAAGAATGTAAAAATATCCCAGAGATGTTAACGTCTTCGTTTCAGTTAGTCAAAGTCAGACAGCAAGTTTATAATTCACGAAGCCTGTCTTGTTTGATTATCATAGAGACGTGGCCGCTCGTTATTTTGACTATGAACTTCCATCGGTTTACTTCTTATCCCAGAACAAGAAAGAAAGACAGATAGATAAAAGTAAATTAGACGGCTTTCTTAGAATTCATTTTGTTCGTTTTATCTTCGCCCAGCTGAACGCGTGTGCTTAATAACTTAATCGTCATGTGTCCATAAATTACCAAAATCTTTGATTGGTACTTAAAAAAAAAACTTTATACACGAAATATACTTCCTCAACAAACAAAATCTAAAAGAATTTTTTCAGCATTTTACTCTGTTTTTCATAAAACATGATATGATGATACTCATTTTAAGATAAAATATTTAAATGTTAATTTTATTATTTCTGTAATAAAAAATTCTTCTTCAAAAAAAGGAAATTTTCTCAAGTTTGCCTCTAGACAGAAAATATAATTTAATCTTTAGAAAAAGCAAGTTCATTAAAAGAAAATTCAAACAACCGCTTTAGAAACTAAATCTATTAACAAGACTGCTTTCTTGAAAAGGAGATTAATGTTTCAAAAATGTTTAAGAGATGGTTTAATTAAAATGTTTTCAACAGTACACACAAGTCAGACCTTAGGGAAACGTAAAAATGACGTCACAATCTCTTAAACTTTACTTTTTTAATTCGTCGGATGAAATCCGCGTGATTTCACCTTCTTTTCTGTTCGAGATCAAAAGATATTGGTGAACTCGGAGAAACGATTCATTAAAGCCCGCAAAACCACACCTATAATCCCTCGCAGCTTCAATTTTAATTTATATTTAGCAAACTTTAAAGCCTCCGAACTTGCGGTTACTTTTTTAAATACATATATATAGCTATATGTATTTCAAGCAACTAGCACCTTATGCTTGGCGAATAAATACATCTAAACAGAAGAAATACTTCTTTTTAAAAGTGCAACTCAACTTTTACCAAATAATTCTACCAAAAATTCTACCAAAAATTCTACCAAAAATTCTACCACATAATTCTTGTTAAAGATGTTCATTTTCTTCTGGTTTGACACTGTGTGATAGCAGATGTCAAGGTGTGCGCAAAGTAAACGGGTGTGTTGAGAATTAAAAGTAATAAAAAGGAGTACAAAAATCTTGATGCAAGAAGACATAAAATCTCGGATAGGGGTAAAATGGGAGGGATGAACGAAAAAAGAGGTTGGCATTAAGGGATCTTTGGCGAAAGCACGCGAAGTTAAATTTAGGACGACGCCGAATCATGTCTGTATTTGCTCAAGCAAGGGCTCTTTTCTGGCTCTCTGATGAGTCTTGAGGAAAAAGGATGGAAAAATAAAATAAAACGAAAGTATTAAGAATCGGGTCACTGGACAGAAGAAGACTCTGGTGTACTCGATTTAAAAAAAAGAAGAAGAAGAGAGAAAGAAAAAACTCGCGCGCCGAGATTTTATCAAATACTAATATAAACAAAGTAGACACTTTGTGAGAAAAGTGCGCTAACAACCCTCTCAGCTTTAGAGTTTTCTGTTTGAATAGCGAACAGGGCGCAAAATTTTCGTGCGTATTATTTCACGGCAAATGGCAGTGATGAATATTAATTTCAGAAATCTTATTATATACCACGAGACGGATATCGAAGTTTTCGGTATTGTTTGCACGAAGAAAGAGAGCTGATTGGCTGCATGAAATATTTATCGCTGAAAAGAAGAGTGGCTTTTTTTCTTCTGCTACCTACTTTTTGTCATTCTTTTTTTCCCCCTTTTTTTTTTTCTTTTGAGACCAAAAGCTTTAGAGGGTGAAATGTGCTATGCGTGCACAGGGTGTTTTGCAAATGTTATAAAAAAGCGCTTATCAGAAAAAGGCGGCTGCGCTCGGGTATTTTGCTTTTAAAATTAGTCACGTGGAATTTCTCCTGTTTCGAGAGCACGGTACTAGTTTTTCCATTTTATCAACGGGATATTGTTGAAATTTAGGTTGACAACAAAATAAATAATCAACATCAAGTTTAAATCGTAAATTATAAATCTGGGTAAGAGATGTTTTAACAACTTTTGAAGAGTACAAAATGAAGAAAAATTCTTTAACATTTATTAATTTTTTTTATTTTTTACTATTTTATTTTAAAAAATTTGTCATTTCAATGAAAAAGTGTCCTCTTAACAGATGTTATATTTAATTTACTTTCATACAGGGTATAAAATGATATTTTTTTAAAAGCAAAAACTTTTAACCAGATAAAATATACTCTTAATAAAAAAATAAAAACATTTGCAGTTTGATTTATGAAAATGTCTTTTAATAATTTGTAATTGAAAATCCTGTTCAAATACAAATATTTCATTTGAGTACAAAAAGCAATCTAGTATCTTGATAACTCTGCAACTTAAAACTAAAGATAATTATTTAAAAAATTTTAACCGAATTGAATATAATTTGTGTGTGTGTTTTTTTTTTCATTTATATAATTCAATTAAATTATTTGGAATTCGTTTCAAAGAAATAAAGCGTTCAAGATATATATATATATATATATGAATATAATCAAATTACTTTGCGACCTTTTTAACATTCACGAGAATCATTAAGCTAAATTTGTTTATAATTGCGGAAACCATTTCGCGAGAGCGAACGTAACATCAGGGCTTTTCTTGGTCTCTCAGCAAGAGAAAATCTTTACAAGCGAGTTTTCTTAAAAGGAAGTTTAATTAAGAAAACTTGCAGGGCAAAAATTTATATTTCAAACATTAGAACAAGAAATGTTACCCGAATTTCCGAGACTACCATGACGCTGACACGAATATTTTGAGTTAAATTGGATATTTGGACGACAGACAGTATTTGTTATGTGTCACTTTTTCCTGCACTGCGATCGATTTTATGTACGAAATATCGACAGCTTATTTTTTTTTTTTTTTTTTGAGATTTAGCCCTGTTGTTTGTTGTGATAAATTTTAATTCAACAATGCCAAATTATTTAATGTGAACAAATAATATTATTTAAGATGCCGAAATGTGACAAATTTTGTTTAAAAAGGTTTGATTCAAAATATGCAAATTGTGTTCAACCATTATTTATTTGAAACATTGCTGGCTAAATGAATGTTTGTGAACAACTGAAAAATATTATCAATGTTAAAAATGTCAATATTTGTCAGCTATTTTGAATCGATTTTCTGTCAGTTTTATTTATGATATTCAATATCGAGCTAGATGGACAATTTTGAAGAGTGATCGGTTATTCGAACAGAGTTGTTAATTCGTTTTATTTAGTACAAAGATTATTTTTCACAATAAATTGAGTCTTATTATTTTAAGTATACAAAATAGAAGAACCAATCTGCCAAGCTGACGAAAAAAATTTGTTATTATAACAATTAATTGAAGATAAATTGTTATTGTAGATGTTGATTCGTGAAAATATTTGCAGCTTTTGTAAAAGGTTGCTATTTTGGAATTTCACAGAAATATTTCAGAAAAAAAAACAAAGATTTAAATACCCATTATGAAAACTGTAAAAATAGTTTCGAAAAAAAAAATATACCAAAAACCGTTTCATAACATTCTTTACGCTTTTCTGCTAATAAAGTGAAATGTTACTTGAAATTTTGCAACTAAAAAAGATTTAATACAACATTTACGAATGTATTTTTTATGAAGGAACTAACAGAACTAATTAATTAGTTTTTAAAAAAAAAAATTTTTTTTTAACATTGAATTGTTATCTAAATTCTTTTAATACTTTTAACCCATCAGAATGTTTATATTTTTCCATCAAATGAAATGAACTTTTGGCTTTCACGTTACTGCTGAAAAGTGTTACTGTGAGAGTTATTGAAATTACCACATTGAAAAAATAAATTTGGAAAAATTCTGCTATAAATAATCATTTAAAATGTTCAACACAATAAATGCAAAATGTTGAATTATATACATATGCGTAATATTAGATATGAATTTTGATTTTTTAATGCAACTATTTCTGTATTGAAAATGTTTTCAATTCAATTTGTCAAAAAATTTATAAGTTGATTCTATGAAATATAAACTTATGCAAAATGTATATATTTTTGTCTTTGTATGAGGTTATTCTTTCTTTTGAAATGTGCCTAGATTTTAGAATTTAGTAGTAAATTATTGTGAAATACAGTCCACTCCATCTAAATTGAATAAAGAAATAAGTCAACATGTTTATTCGTTTCATTTAATTATCATCATGTTTGTTAACTTCTTGACAGGCTCATATTTCAGATGAAAATTGTTTGACGGAATTATTTGCGTAAAAACTTATCCCAAAGGAGTACACTTCGTAAGTTTGTTTAGCCGAATTCTCGTGACTTATTTATTATATCAATGCACATGTTTTTTCTTTGCATGAATACAAAAAAATTAATTTATAAGCAATACCCTTGAAAACATTATTAAATAAAAAATATGTTCAATATGAAAATGTCCGCAAATGAGTGACGAAACTGTAGAAAATAACATAAAAAATAATGTAACACTTTGCACACTTTAGTGAATTTTTGTATTATATTTTCATACTAACGCGCAATTATTGAACAATGAGTTTGTTGTAATGACGCTACCTTGAAGGGACAATCTTTATTCCGCGCATTATGTGCATCGTTTCGCAATTTGCATATACGATTTTGCACAATTTCCACCATATGAATGATAAATATTTACCCAAGCTAAAAAGCTATTTCAAAAATCGTATTATTTGTAAAACTTGCATTTGCTAAGTAAAATAAAAAATGTTTTATTTACCGCTCAAGCAGTGACAAATACAGCAGCAAAATGTTGTTAACAGAATGTTTAAACATTTCTCGTCTTTAGTTGTTTAATATTTACATTCTCCGGCAATGATTATTATGTCTTATTTTTCTTGTTGTATTTATCTTTTTTGTTAAAGTGTGCAGAAATGTACTTTGAATGCATTTTTGAAAATAAAGCGCATTTTATTGACTATTTCTTCAGCTTACCAATTTGGTGATTGCATCCCTCGCCAAAGGGTTTCAATGATTTGGATATCCTATTTTCAAAGCTGCCTCTCTGCGTGTCTATTTTACATTGAATTTCGTACGTCGATTTGCGCCCTGGCTTTGCAATGATAACATGTTCAGATAAGGAAAGTTGCACGTGTACGTGTGAATTATCGACATACCTTGTCGGCTATTTCAGGATTTTGGACATGCCAAGTGTCACTCTTACCAGCTATTATTTTTAAACTACGAAAATAAACAAAGACAACGAGATTTGTATTGCCAGATGTAAACAAGCCATTCCAGCTTGTAATGTTGATTAACGTATTTGTTTGCGCTTAAGTTACGTTTATTTTTATCGACGCTTTTTATTTATAAAGTAGACGATCAACTCAAAAGAACACTATCATCCCCAGACTCATACACAGACAAAATGGCCAATTCTTAAGGATTTCTAAAATTAAAAAAAATATATATAGTATATATACATATATGGAAAAATAAAAAGTGAAAGAATTGTAGATTAAAAGCTTTATATGCGTGATCAATAAAAATCAGCAAGATTAAAAGTGAAGAGTAATGAAGAAGACCATTGAATAAACGAGTGCATCATGAGAACGTATTGGAAATGATTTTGTGAATGGGGTATAATGCTGCAAACAGAGCCCATG
This sequence comes from Idris sp. 1 HC-2018, assembly GCA_022817325.1. NCBI lineage: Eukaryota > Metazoa > Arthropoda > Insecta > Hymenoptera > Scelionidae > Idris > Idris sp. 1 HC-2018. The sequence continues at coordinate 12,271 of JABFPM010000946.1, read as the reverse complement.
CACGGGCAAACAAAGCTCGATGAGAGCGCAACTTTATGCACCCGGGTTTTCCCGAGTGAGCGATTTTAGATGCGATTTTGCCTTGAAACAATGAGATTCTGATTTAACTATTTAAAGTAGCATTAATCATGGAGAAATGTTCAATTAGCTATCATCTAAAGTTTAGCGATTAAATATACATATCTATATATCTATATATGTATGTATGTATATATATACATATGTATATTTATAGCTTCAAATTTCAATAGTGGTTTGTAACAAAAATTCACAAACGATAACTTTGCAAAAGCCGAAATGTATTTAACAGTTTTTTGAATTAAAGATATTTTTAACTGGGTAACTTCATTAGCATAGCTTTTCTCAACACTTTACTTTTCTCTTCCTCGTTGCAGCTTCGTTCAAGTCAAATAGCTTGGAGAAATGAAAGCGAAAGGAAATAGAAAGAGGCAGAAACGTGCGAAGTTGAAAAAGGATGCAAGACAAATGGTAAAACAATGACGCCAGATGAAAAAGGGTCTTGGAACGATCTTGGCATTTGCAGGATTGAATATCAGATTTCAGTCAATTTTCTGCTCTCTTAAAAAGACGCCGAACATCAATATATCGCGGTTATTTATACATCTTACTTTTTCATTTTGCCATTCAAATTCAGTTAGAGCTTCTTTTTGTTATTATTACAACTGACAGATGAATCGTGAAATATTTTCAAACTCTCACTTGGGCTAAGTGAGAAGCTTAACCCGGGAAAAATAATGTAATAATCAAATCCCTCGTGACGTTTAGTTCTTTCAACATTAAAGTGAAATTTTGTATCTCATATGTATCAGATAATGATGATTATTTTGATAACATTTTTGTCTTCTTCTTTTACTTTTTAAGTTTGTCATGAACAATTATACTCCATAATTTTGTCACTTACAATTTTTCAAAATGTTTTCACGCAAATCTGATTCTACTTTTAGGTCAGACAGAATCTGATTAGAATCTAAGTTGAATTTTTTCTGTTCGCAGTAACATCAACAAAAATATAACATTGAAGCTTACAATTTTTCTCTGAATTCGCTCTGATTTGATCAAAAAGTACTTCATAAAGCCGTAATGCTTAAGAAAATATGTCTTGTATAAATGACATTTTGTGATAAGCCAGTAAAATGAAACAAAACAAACAAATGTCTTATATTTATAAAAATCTAGAATTTTAAAATACATTTCTGAAAATGAAGAAAAAATAGCCCAAGAAAAGCATTTACAATTAACACTTCACAACATACACAATTATTAGCAGCGTTCAAACTAATATTTATAATTATTTTTCAAACTTATTAACTCTGCTAAGAAACTTGGCTTATTTAACGATCAATTATAGAGCAACCTTAGAAACAATCAAAAGTTAAAGTAACTTTTTCCAACTTCTTTACAAAATTGTATAAACAAATGTGTACAACTTTAAGAAATAAATCAATACAACAACGCTGTTTCTGTACTTTTTTTCTAATATTATTTTAAAATAATTGTGAAAACAAGAATCTTTATTTAATCAGTGTGATATCTTTACCATCATACAATATCTAAAATAATTACCAGTCAACTTTTCTCTTTATGCAGACACAAAACGTGTCAATTATAACTTTTGGCAAGGCATTGCACGGAAATAACATTGTAATGCAACTTGCAATGGGTCTCCAAATTATCCATTTTCCAACGTTAATTATTTTCCGTCACAATGTACTTGAAATTTGAATTAAACAAGATTTTTTCGAGCTTAATTTTTTTTACTTGTTCTCCTTTTCTCTTGAATAGTCTATTAAGAAAAAGTAACACAAATATACCACAAAAAGTAACGTTTTCTATGCCTACATTTCTTTTTAAACATTATTTTCTAAACAAAAATCGATTCACTTATGCATCAGTGCTCAAAAGGTCTTTTGAAAAGTACCATTTTAACTTTTCTTCAAAATGTAAAGAGCGTAATTTCAATTGTAAAGTATGACTCTATTGCTTTTTCAAAGGCAAAAAATGTGACTTTGTTAACACAAAAAAAAACTTCTAATTTAAATAACATTAAATAACATTCAAATTAAATAATTCACTTTAACTTATTAATTGCTTTAAGACTTCATTTAAATTAATTTGTGTAAAAGTGACATATTCATCAATCATTGAACTTTCTTAACTCATAACGCAGTACTCGCTAGAAGATAATGACTTTAATGAGCTAATGTATGTATAGTTGAAACTTGGATTACGAATTTAATCATATTGCAAATATCGATTATTCATCATGGTAGTAGTTAAATTAATTTTATTTATCAAAATTAGCACGTCATTTAGCTAAAGAAAATTGTTTTCTAGGATTAATAAAGTAAGATGTACCAAGCAATCATATTAAATGCAGCAAGATTTTTTTAAATTTATACATTTGGAAAGAATAATTTTTATTTTACTCAATAATTAACATACACATTTCCTGTGATATTAAATTCTTTAATTATTTCATCATTTTTTTTTCTTTTTTTTTTTTGGAAAAAGTTACACGTCTTATTCAGATCTTAAATTTATTCCTCAGAGAAATTCGCTTTTGAAATTGATGAATCCGTCTGTGATAGCTCTATTTCCTTACATCCATACACAGAGATCGAATTGTATAAGCGCAACAAATGGCGGCAACGACGTAATTTCTGAAAACGCGTAATTAAACGCCAGTCACGTAGCGATACTCATTATTCGGTTATCGAGCAGTCACATTACATCTTACAAAGTTCAATCGTTCAAGACAGAAGTGATAAAGAAAAGTTGGAGCCGAACGACTAATTAGCAGCCATTTAATAAGCAAATATAGAAAATAGGTTTTAAAAAATCTATGCATCAAGCTGTACTTTTAATTAGATTTTGCAGTTTTCATAGTATATTTACTATGGCCTTTGGTAAAAAGTTTTTGTTCATTTGACACGCTAATTACATGCTAATTTAACAACAAAATCTTATAAAATATTAACACAAAATAAAATAATATAATTTTGTTGTAAATAATATGTAGCAAAAAGATGAAAAAACAAAATTAAAAGTAGGTTTAAAATCATGGCAGATCAAATCAGTAATTTGTTAGAATTTCTGATTTTTATTTTTAAGACCAGATTTAATCAGTGTTAATAAAGTTTAGCATTATCAGATTCAATTGATTTTTTATCTATATGTTTCCAGCATGACCAAAATAAACTACTATTTATAAATTGACATTAATTAAATTGAAATTAATTAAATTTAATTAAATGAACTTAATTTTGTTGTTAAATTCATGTAAAAGTTAATTATGTGATTATCTGAAGTTTTTTTTATAAATAGTTTTTTTTATTGATTTAAGGCTTAATGCATTTTTATTTTGTTTTCTACTATAATTCTGGATTAATTACTCATAAATTGCACTTACAAAAATTGTAAGCTCAAATTACGTATACATTATACTTTTTTAGAAAAAAAAAAAACTTTAATTATAAAAATTGGACAGAAATAATTTTAAATAATAAAGATACAATTTTATTAAGAAATTAATAATAATAAAGTAGATTAAATATCGAAATTACAGAAGTAATAAAAATTATACTTTATCGCACGTTTATAAAAGAATTTTTTAAATTAGACTCTTTTAATTTCTTTGTAAACGAATCTGCAACACATTTATTTAATTAACGAATTGTTCAATTTCATAAAGCGTCATTTAAGAGTGGTTTTAATTTAAAACTGTAATAAATCAAGATTACAAATGCATTACTTTTCAAAACTTTAATTATAATTAAGGTAAAAAATCAGTCTCGGTCATGACTTTTTTTGCCTAATATTGTGTTAAAAGATTTCCATTATTATAGAGATACTACAAAATTTGTTTTTGTACTTCGTTTCCGAGCTTATTTTCGAAATAATTCGAGTTGAAAATTGATATGTTCCTATCTTGACTCATAGGTGAGAGCATAGCGCCACCATATAAAGAAAGACCGACCAAAAACGTCGGCTTTCTTTTTATGTGGCGGCGCTGCTCTAACCTATGAATCAAAATAGGAACATGTGAATTTGTAAATTGAATTATTTAACAAATTAGCTCGGAAACGAGGTACAAAAACAATTTTTTCATATCTTTATAATAATAGGAATCTTTTAACAAAATATTAGACAGAAAAAAGTCATGACCGTTAACGGAGTTTCTACCTTAAAATTAAAACGTTCGAATCTTGTTGATTTAATGAACATTATATGAACAGAATATAGTTAGGCGTATGAAAAAAAAAATTATACCATAGACTAAAATTTGACCGCTACATGGATGTAAAAAAAGAAAATTAGAAAGTGGCAAAAACATAAGTATATTTAAGAAATTATAACAAAAAGTCTCCAAAAAGTTTCCCGATTCTGCTTCACATTACAATAAATCGAAACAAACAAATCCGATCTTGATACCACGTCTTGAGTAAAAATCGAGTTACTATGTAGAAAATGTACGTGGTTGTTTAATTACACATAATAAAAAATATTGAAAAATAAGCAAACATTTATTATTGAAAGTGCTGCATTAGACTTATATCTATGAAAAAATATAGTTTTTACATTAGAGAAAGAAATTTAATATCGACTTTATAATAAATATAATAAATATGTCAAAAATAAAGTGTTCAACGATTTTAAAGAAATTCTTGACATTGAAGTACATTATAATGTACACTGTGAATGAAGGGGGTTAGAATCCGAACTGTACTTCTCATGAAAGATTACACAGAATACAAACATTTTTATTGTTTAAACAAAAATTCAATAAAACTGCAAGTTATTATTACGTAGATTTAGATTATATTGAATACATTTAAAGTAAATATATTCTATTCAAATATGAAATAGAAATACTCATTTTCTATTTTTGGTTATTTATATCTTAACATAAACTGAAATAACAATTTTTTATAATTATGATAAATTCTCATATTTTATTTCTGCATTACATAAATACTGATTTCAGTTAAAATAGAATTTTGATTCAAAACTGAGAATAATGACGGGAAATTGAATGAAATTCGTGGGCTATTTTCAGTTGAATAATACCTTTTGGCCCAAAAATAGATAATTAAATTATTGTGAAGCTAAAAACATATTACTAATTGAAATGTAGTTTACACTTTGAACATTACGAACATCTAATGTATCAATATTCAACTAATAACACAAGATTATCATGAAATCAATAATGTCGTGCACACAAACAATACAAAGCTAGATCTTCGTCTTGTAAATTAGTTGGAGTAGAAACGGCTTAAAGACGTGCCTAAGCCATTACTGGTTAGCTTAAAATTAAATCTAGGATAGTATCTTGGCGCATGAATTGACTCACGTGCAAAAGTAAAGTTCAAATCTGTTGAATGCCCGATTCATTCACGATTTTCATATTCAATTGTTACTTGCACAAACAAATATTAAATCATCAAACAAAATTTTCAATTTAACTTTACACAATTTTTTTTTATAATGTCAATCATTTTTTTAAATTTGAATTTTGATTTTGATTTTGAATTAACTATAGCTTCATTTTTAAGCTACTAGAGGATTTATTTGTTCTAATAAAATTTTAAATTTAAGTCAACGAATTTGTTCAAACGAAAATTCTTAATCTAAATAGATATTCTGTACGAATCGAAGCATCCATTTTCTTGAGCACAGCTGCCATTCGTTATTCTGATAGTGGCGTTCAAGATAAATATCAATCGGAAACTAGCATTTTATAACAACTCATTTTGTTCGGTGTTTGCAGATAATCGTGGACCTTAAATTATGTTATTAGTTGATATTTAAGGTTGCTTGAAAGTAAAAAAAAACATGAGAAATGTGGGAAAACAAGTCATTGAAATGATTTATTGCTAGAATTTTTGTCACACAAATTTGGCTCGGGCAAATAAGAAAAAGTCTCTGCAAAAATTTTCCATATTCAACCAAGTTTTTTGCTTTAATTCATCCAAGTTGCTTGTCTAATTTCTTTATTCAAATAAAATTAATTGTTTTTTACATTTAAAACAAGATTTTGAAAAAACAAAAACAAAAACAAAAACAAAACAAAACTTTGCGAGCACAGTTTTACAAGTTAGAGCTGATTTAAAAAGTACCTTTTTTTCTCTCAAATAAATTATACTTACCACAAAAAATAGTTTAAATTTAAAAAAAATAGAATTCTTAATTTTGTCTAAAAACGTAGTTTATAAAGATGGTAATTTTTGTTTGAAATTCAATAGGAAATGAAAAACTCACCGAATATGTAGCGTAATCCTTGGTTCTATTGAAAACAAAGGTGCGAATTGAATTTAATGCAATCCTTGCTTCTACTTCAAACAGGTTGTCGGCCTTATCCGGAGAGCATTATCACCATGCAAACTGAATCCTGAGAAAAAATAACGACTCTCGGCGTGAGCGTTGCTCCGCAAGCCTGCGATCCAGATGAACTTGTCACTCACTACTGAAAATGACGAAATTTATATTCACGAGTCGCATTTCATTTCATCGTTGTTAGATCCGACATTTTCAAATCAAATAAATGTCGGAACAGAATTAATTTAATCCACGGCAAATGTGCTTTTGAGTATTCTTACGATTGCAAATTATTTTTAATAGTTGTGTTTTTTTTCTGTTTACTATCCTCTTGTTCTGGTATTACAATGTTAGTTTTTTTTTTTTATAATTTAATGAGTACAAATAAAATAATTCGATAATACTTTTAAAGTATATCTGCACAAATATTATTATTCAAATTATAATGTTTTAAAAAACTCGGATTCAAATGTTTAAAGCAAAAGTTTAATAATAAATTATACATGTGCAGAAAGTATTACTGAAATTTACTGTATCACGTATGAATGTAGTTTTTTTTCATTATTATTATATGAATTTTCATAAAACACATGATATTCCGAAAACATAATATATTCCGAATATTTACTCACTGTAATTAATCAATTATTATAAAACAATTCTATAATATTATTTTTTACAATTAACATTATAACTTTTAATTTCTGAAAAAATACCAGAAATTTTAATTTCATTCATTTTTCAAAATAAAATAAAAGAAATCATTTTAATAAATTTACTTTTAAAAATAATCTTATAACTAATGTTTGATGATTACTATTTGAATCATAATATTTATTACTAAATTTTATTTTTATAATGGCATTTTGCAGTATAAATTTGTTATTTTTACCATTTTCAAACTGAAAAAGTAAACAAAAATTGGGGAGAGAATATTTATTTTTTCAACTTAAGGCAAGTGCATTTATTTCAGACACAAAGTGTGTAAGTATATCATACCACACAACACTTTTAAAGTATCCGGAAGAAACTTTTTCGGAATATAAGTCGCATCGTTATATGTGTGTGATAAAGATATCCACAGGGTTGGAAGGTTTCCATAAAAGTGAACATATGCGACACGTGTTTTGTTCGGATCCCATTCAGGACATAATCATATGTGGTAACAACAAATTCAAACACGGCTGTTTGCTTCTGAAATTATATAGTGTCACTTTTTTTCGGTGAACATTAATGTAATATTATATAGTCTTTTTAAAATCATTATCGTTTTAATATATTAGGATGTACTTTTTGTTTGCTTTGCTTTATAATAATAAAATTACATTATACATTATTATAATAAACTGACAACAACAAAAAAGCCGGAAAAGCATAAAGTACTAGGAGGAAAATTTTATATAATTATATATTTACAAATTCTCAAGATAAATCTTGAATATATTTTAATGATTTCTATTTATTTTGTAAAGAAAATTATGAAAAAATTGTCAGTATGAAAATTGTATGCATAAAATGTTGTTACATTTTACATACATGTTTTATATCAAAAGCTTTAATTAATCTTTTATCCACGTTATTAGTGATCAATTAAAGCACAAAATGTTAACGCGGTTATCAAATTAAAATAGCAGTTTGCAGTTAACTTTTCTGATACACCTCTTGACGCAAATAAAGTGTTAATAGCGATAAAATTAGCATTAATTGTAGGAAATCGTAATGAATTCAAAACAGAAATAATACGCTGAGTAATCCGTTCGTTGTAAAATATTAATGCGATATGTTACGGTAATCTAAGTGATATATGTATCATATAAATATCGACGTACGAATGTTACACTTGTGTCAAAATTTATTGAATACGAATACTGAATACGACTATTATAGATATTATACATGTTTCCATGCATTCCACGTCTAAAGCTCCGTAATATTAATATTATATCTGCAAGATGTTCACCATGAATATGCCAAGTATTAAAAGAACTCCGGCTACATGGACTGATTATTTTAAATAATGCGATTTCATTTGATGTAATAAACTCAATTAACGACCATTATTATATCAAGAACAAAAATTTTGTTGATAAATGTACTTTTGTAAAAACAATTGGTTTTTTTTTGTTTACTCAGTTTTTATTATGTGTGTACTTAAATCCAGTTGGTTTTATTAAATATAAACAGTTTTTGAAATGATTTATCTAATATTATTTAAAGGCTATAGAATTTGTAGTTAAAAGTGTGCTCCAGATTTTTATAGCAAGACACCAATTATTCTTTTTCCTTCTGCAAAATTACCATTTACACAGAATTATTATTATTATTTTTTTTTTTTGTTACCTCCAACCATTTTTCAATGTAAAATACAGATCGTTAGAGTGGTAATACATTTTCCTTGACGTTCCAACTAAAAGAAAAATATTACACATAATTTTCATATTACTCTGCAGTTGACTTGTTAATCATAATGCTGAGTTGTTCTAACAATATGCATCAGGATGTTGTTATTTCTTATTCTTTCTTTCTGAATATAAGACGAACCACAATTTTCATGCAAACTTGCAACATTTTTGTTGCAGAAGAAAGCTAAATCTTAACACAATTTACTGAACTAAATAAATAAAAGTTTGTATAAAACTGTGATTAAGTTGGAAAGTGTTTTAGCATTAAATTTATGAGTTAAGACCTTGAATAGATATGATTTCTTGCAGATACACCATGTTTAACATACTTGCAACGAGATGCTTTTATAATAAATGACTTCTTTTTATGAAACAAAATTAAATTTTATGTTCGATTTTATATCTGCTTTCTTGTAATTATACAAGAATAATGTGGAACAAAAAATTTAGTTTTTATTCAAACAAATTTATATATTATGTCAGACGGTCTTTTGTAATACATATTTGTATACGGAATATTATTAATATAACTTCGTTTATTTTAAAATTAAATCCAATAAAAAAAAATTATTAAAAAATGCGAATCAAACTATTTTTTAATTCTTTTTTTCGGAATGCCGATATCTGCGTTTTATGAATGAACAATACCAAACTGCAAACGAAACAAAAGCTATCGAATTGAACGCTTTTTCAACTTCTATATATATATATATATATATATATTCCCTGATGCTATTTAATATTCATGCGGTATGCAATGAAATAAAAAAAAGGCCTACACTTTTGGCAATTACAAACCAATGTAAAGAATTTTTCGGTGTTTTCATTTAACTCTGGAAAAAAGAATTGAATAAATTTATTACAATTAAATTTGTTATAAGGATCGAAACAATCATTTTTTAATTAAACAAAACTGAAACTTGTTTTATAATATCCTTTAAATCAAAAGTTGCATTTTGCACTGTAAAATGGATGAAAAATAAAATTTATCATCCATTTTTTTCTAACATCAAATAATTACCAATTGTTTTCTTAAAAAGTGTGTGTTTTAAAAGTTAATTTTTCTTAAAGTTATCTTACTGCAAGTCAGACATTACTGATATACTGTTGGAATATTTTGTATTATTAACACTGTAACATACAACGTCGCAGAAGTAAAACATAAATATTGTAGCAAGTACTAGCAAGACCTTTTTTGGTTTTTAAAAATAATCTAAAATATTTATGCAGCAGCAGTACAAAGTTAAACGTTAGAAGGTAAATTACACTTTTAAACTTATTCAGACATTTTATTTCATACTTAATTAATTTATTCGTAAAAATGACTTTTTAAACAAAATTAATTTAAATTCAGTACTGAATGAAGGTTATTGAAAAATATACTCAAATTTTATTTAAACGCGTCATTTTTCTCTCTATAGTTGATAGACAAAAATTTAAATATATTATTCCAAAGCAACAACAGCTAAGAACAAAATTGTAAACACATTCTTCAGTTAAAATATTTTTTCGCATGTTATATAATCTTGTGTTATACACCGTAGAATTTTTCAGAATTAATTTTTAAATATTGTAATATATTTTTTAAACTATACGAATTTAGTCTATATATATTTTATTCTATACGAACAAACGTATAAATTATTTCACAAAAGCTTATAATTTATTAAATTCTTTATTATTGATTTTGTTATAAATATAATTAACAATTACTTTTACGATTTGATTTAATTGAAGTATTTAAAGAAATCATCACATGATTTTTGAATCCATTATCTTGATTATTTTTTAAAAGATAATAAACATTTATAAAACTTTGTTATCTTGATCAACAAAATGTTATAATATATTGTTTAATTAAATTTTTAATTTAATTTTTGTGGACATTGAAAATAATTAAATTAAACAAGCAATTTTTGTCATTACAAAATGTATCTTTTAATTTTTTCTAAATAGTCATTGTATTGAGGGGACACTTTTTTCATTGCTTTTTCGCGTAGTGAAGTTCGTTTTTCGAAATTCGTGCTAGAAATCACGTTTTTTTTCATTTGTCAACACAAGAGTAGTGCTGCGCGAAGCGCGATTCGTAGCATAGAAGAGAGCCGGTACAAAAGAAAAGCTGATAAGCAACAACAAAATGTGAAAAAAAAAAAAAAAGTTAAATAAAGAAAGTAGGTCCCAGTTATGGCCCTGGAATGGCCGATTAATTATTTAATGCAAATAAGTTATAGAAACCCAGTATTTGTACCTTATTATATGACTAAAACTTAAATCGCAATTAAACGCTCCCAAAAGTGTTGGGAACAAATTGTCTAGACGGAATTTAGACATTTTAATTATAAAGAATTTTATCAACAATTAACCAAAAAAAAGACCTATTTTTCGGCTATTTTTCAACAAGTTTTTAAAACAATTATCGTAACTTTGTTTGCTTTAAATGATATCAAAATTCCGTCTAGTCGAAACTTTTCTTTAAGTTTTTATGAGCATTTCATAAGCAAAAATAAGGAAATTCGGTTAAAAATTACGGCACCTGAATTGTTTTGAAAAAAGGCCTATTTTCGTTTGTTATTAACAAATAAATAAATAACAATTGTGTTTTTTCAATTATATCACTACGTATCTTCGATATATCGTTTTCAAGAATCATAATGCAAAAAAAAGTATACAAATTGATTATTTTTTACCAATTTTAGCATTTTCGCTTGGGTGTGTCTCCCCTTAATAAATGCTGTATTAATTTTGACATAAAACTATCAATTGATAGCAACAAAATTGTTTTACTTTTTTTCTTATCTATTGGCATAACAAAATCTAAAAGTTTCGAACATTTTGGTTTTAAACATCGGTAGCTGTTAAATTGCAGAATAAAGAACAGAAGAAGTAGTCTTCTTCAATCTTCAAAAAATTCTTCAAAAAAGAATAAAGTTTTAAGGTTTATTTTGTATCTATTATCACTTTTTTAAACCATTCGAAATCATGTAAACATTTTTCTTCATGTTCTATTATTAATATATATGAATAATAATCTTACCAAAACAAAAAACAATAAGCCTAATTTTTTTTTTTAAAAAATCAAGTTTTTAATAATAGTATTTTCAATCGATTAATTTCATATTTTTTAAATTAAAATAGTTTAAAACCATTTTTAATAATTAAATATTATTACATTTTCTTCCCTTATTATCTTAAATCATGTTATTTTAACAAAAAGTCTGCCTTACTCTAAGCTTTAAAATAAATTTTGTTGCAATTTTCATACAATTAAATTTTTCTTTCAAACATTAAATTAATTTAAATCGTATACACGGAAAAAATGATGCAGTGATGAGCACTGTGTCGCAGAATAATATTGCAAATGTTCAGCAGCACTGTGTAAACAGCGATGGAAGCTGTGTCGCGCAGTGTTCAGTACTGTGCTGCGCAGAGAAAGGAAATACAGTGAACAGAACTGTGGTACACAAGGCTGAGCGCTGTGTGCACACAGTGCTCATCACTGTATAGAAAATGTCAATCTTTTGCTCCAAAAC
>JABFPM010000945.1:0-23639 GCA_022817325.1 Idris sp. 1 HC-2018 | reverse complement strand
CTGCGACTGTACAACTTATGCCTTAAAATCTGCTGACCATTTGTTGTTGAATGAGCTGTGTCGAAAGCCGAAAATGTTGGTACAATAGATGTTGATTAAAGGAAGTAGACAAGGATAGAGATATTTATTCTACATTTATTTGATCGTTTAAGCTCGAATCATTTATAAAATATTATTTAAATGTTTATCTAAAAGCCAAACTGGTGGAAGCTCGTTTAGATTGTGTAACTTCTTTATGATGAGCAAGTGACCAGCAATATTCACCAAGCATATGAACTGAATTTTTGCCTTTATATCGGTGTTTAAAAATGGCGATATCTTGGTGAAAACGCTCTCCTTGCTGGTCACTGTGAACGTTCATTTGTAGTGCATTAATTTAGGTGGAGAGTATCAAAATGTGATAAAATGGGTTTTATCTAAACGATAAAGAATGACATGAAATTGTAATAGAATCTGAAGAATTGTTAACAATTTTATTTTTGTGTCATTAAATCACTATAATAAGATCAGTTTTGTTGATTATTTTCTTTTGTCAAGAAACTTTCAGGGGGCAGAACAGAACTGTTGATATTAGAAGGTAGTTCACTTTGGCAGACTATGTACACTACTCCCCTAATCTATTTTCAAATGAAACATTTTGCTAAAAAATATCCAAAGGTAATAATAGTCGAATTTTTTCCTTTCACAAGTTGAAACAAAACAGCCATATTGATCCAGTCGACATTATGGTTTATCTCCCATTGGCATTAATCATATAGAAATACTTTTATATGTTAAAGAGAGAGAATTTTGCTCATTTTTGACGTAGTCGTGTACGTATTTTATTCGTACTTTTGTATTTGTCTTGCTGTTGGGAAGAAAAGCCAGGCAAGACGAAGGGGTCGCTTTGTTTGGCTGAAGTGGATGCGTTGAGTGCAGCAGCAGTCGTATATATGCGTGTAACACGATCGCAGTCTCCGTCGAGGCCAGTACAACCCCAGCTGCGTGTATGCAGTATGCAATAAGAATACGTGTTCAAGCAGACGGTACTAACGTTTTATTTATCAACACTGATGGCTTTTTCATCCTCCGTTGGCGCGACGACGCTTCTCCTGTTTTCGGTAGATTTAAAAAAGTCTCACCCCTTGACTCTTTCAATTCACCTAGGTCTCGCACCTTTCAAATGTTCTCATCGATGTCACCCGCTTAGTTACATATATGTATCACCTTTTTTTTCTTTCTTTCTTTCAACAGTTGTCGCAGATAATCGTCGCAGACAATTCACTTGAAAATGTAAATGTAAACATTATATTCTGCGGTTTTGACGAAAAAAATAACGGATTTTGTTTTCAAAAACAAACACTTTTGTATTTGTAAACATATTTGTATGTTAATTAAGATATGTTTATTTGTAAATATACAATTTAATTGATTTTTATTTTGTAAAACTTGACTGTTTACAAATGATTGTATATTTAAACAAAATTGTATTAGACATTTGTATTTTCTATACAAAACAGGTTTTTTCTTTTTTTTCAACAAAAATATGAAATATGTAAATAAAAAAATTGGTGAAAAAGCTTACAAACATTTATACTTTTCCTCGATTAAATTCCATCTAAATTCCTCTTTCGATACAGATATTTACTGAGATATACAAATTATTTAATGTTACAGTTTTTAACACATTCTTTCTAAGTGGAGGAAAAAAATTTCGCTTTAATATTTTAACGAATAAAGCATGAATAAAAAGCTGAAATTTTTATCGGTGAAACAGTTATTACAAAATTGATTAATAACCTTGTCTGTTTTTTTCTACCTACTGTAAAACTATATTTTTATTAAATAAAGTTTAAATGAAAAACTTGGTCGTCTAGTTTTTTAATTACAATTTTTTTAGATTACACAAAATATTCTGATAAAACAAGTTTTCATACACGAATATACTTGTTCCAAAATACATTATACATTACTTTGTTATTGTTTTCTGGAAATGCAACATACTTTCTTGGAATATAACTTTTGATTTAACTTCATAACTCAGTCCGAGATGAAACTTTTTAGAATAATGTTTTTCCGTTTCAAAGCACGCTTTTCCGGGTTAAATATTGAAATGTATTTTCGAACAAAATTTTCAATCAAATGTTTTTCAATTTGTTTTCATGGCAAAGTTGAACATTTAAAAGAACATGTTATTGGATTTTTTTGCCAAATTGAAGACAGCAACTTATCAAAAAAACAAAACAAAAATTTTTTTTTGCTTTGTAAAGTTGATTTTCTGAACGACTGCCAACCGTCGTCTAAATATTTAGGAAACAGCGGAAACTGTGACTAATAAATTGCACAGATCAAAGCATCTTTCGAGCCGAAGTGGTGGGGGGCAATTGCTCGACGCGCAGCCGCAGCTTCGCGCGCATCCCGAAACCGGCGAGCCCGCGAGAAATCAAGCTCCGAGCCGGCATTGACGGACGTGACACGCGACGATCATTACGCTCGGAAAACCGCCGCGAAAACCGTCCAGTTGTCAAAAAGTTGTCACTCTCGTGAAATGTAAAAGTTCTGTGCTTTTTGATTGCGTGTATTTTTTATAGCTGTGTGAGTGTTTTGTGCTGAGTGTTTTGTTTTTTTAATCCTTGTCTAGTGTCGATTTTTTTTGTGTTTCTTTTCTTTTTTTGGTGTGTAAGTGGTGATTCGGTTCTGGGAGTTATGAAATCAATTTTTGGAGTTTGAACTGATCGACTTACACATGAAAAACTGGTAAGTATTTTGTATAAAAAATGTTTTTTTTGTTTTGGTGTTTCTGTCTAGTGTTTATAGTTTACAGTTAGGTTCAATTTTTTGAAAACAAATACTTTTGTTTGTTTACTTAATTGCGTGTAAATATTTTTATTTACAACATTTTTTTTGTTTTTGGTTTTTCTATAAAATTATATTTTTTTGTTTATTTGGGTGGGGGGTTAAAGTAAAAATGTGTAATTTAATAACTGAATTGAAGTGTAATGTTGATTTACATTTAAATTAGCTTGTTTATTTGTTTAATTATCGTAGTTAATTAAGCAATGGAGTATTTATGAAAACATTAATATGCGATAATAAGGTTGCATGTATATTTACACATGTATATACAATTGATTTTTACAAACACATATTAGCATTCAATTAATTAAAGATTATAATTTGTGTACACAAAAAAGTTATTTTTGTTATTTATATTTATTTTATATAAATATTACATTCTACAAATTATTAAATTTCTAGTACTAATACCCATTGCAGGTTCGTATCATATTCAAATTTTAACAAACTAATTAACGGAATTTCGGTTCAAAATTAGCAAACCGAAATCAAGTGAATTTATGGCTCTTCAAATTATTCTGGCTTAACATTGTTTTGCATTAATTTTTGTTTTGAAATTAAAAATAATAATTATATAAAAGAAACGATGTTTTTTTAAGTTTAATAATTAAATGCAATGTTTAAAATGTTTTGACAAAAGATAATAATGATTTGATACTGTGAGTCAATATTCCGCTTAAGAAACTTTATATTGGCATTCTTCGAAAAAAACCTGCAAACAACGCAAAGGTTTCTGTTAACTTTACACTTGTTTGACGTGGGTTAACTTAATACCTGTATATGTTACATTGATTGTATCCTGTACTTATTGAGAAAAATAATTATTTTTTTATTTTTCATTTACTTTTAAATTATTTTTCGTTTTTTATTTACTTTTTGGATTTTTTTTATTTTTTGTTTACTTTTTCATTTGTATTTTTACTTTTTCCTTTTTTTTGTTTATTTTTACATTTTTTGGTTATTTGTTTGTTTATTTTTAATTAATCTTTTGTTTATGTTTACTTTTCCGTTAGTTTTGTTAGTCTTTAAAGTCTTCTTTTTAGAATCAACTTTAAATATTGTTTTTTCTTTTGAGCAAATCAGCAGTTATTTGCATCCTGAGCTGAAAACAACAAATCTGCATAAAGAAACGGTTGTTCCTCAAATTTCCATCAACTCTCAAATAAGTTTTATCTTTATTCTGTGAAATAATTCATCCTCAGCACAACCCTTTATGCTGATAAAATAAATAAGAATCTCGCGTTTCCGAAATCAGCATTGTTTCTGCCGCGCGCTTTTCTCCAGACAACCGTTTTCTCCCGGAAATGGCTACGCAGCTTCCGCTCTCTGCCTTTTTTGTCTCTGTATGACGTCTTAAGAATTTGTCTGCCAATTAAATACTCAATTAATCGCCACGACAGACACAGACTGTCTGTCTGATCATATCAAATTTCCAATCTGATAACAATCAACAAAACCATTCAATTGTTTCCTTTAACAATGACAATCATGATAAAAAAGAAAACTATTTTTAAACGTAATTGTGTAATAAATCAAACTTCTTGAGAAAAAAAAATTGGTAGGATTTGAACCCAGGAATTTGAGAGTACAAGGCTAGGATCTTAGTTACTTAGTCAAAGAGGTCAAATTTTAGAAACTTCTTTCTAGTGAAAATTAGAGTTTAAATAATGATTTTTAGATAAAAAATAAGGTGGGAAGTAATAAGAAAAATTGATAAGATTAAAAATGTTTAGTTTGTAATTAATTTTAGTAAAATTGATTACCGACAAAGTTCAAACACCTAATCAAGGCCCATAAATTCTGATGGCTAATAACATTGAATTGAACTCTATTAACACTGATATTGGCTGATCGTTGCACGTTGTTCATTTATTAATGGTGCAAAAGACACTGAGCTATACGCAAATACGAGGAAACCTGGTAAATGTTGCTGACCGGGCTACCTTTAGGAGAATCGATTTAATCTACACAAACTTCGGCCAAAAAGTCAATATAATTTACAATTAACGTTCTAATTAGATATTTCTAATTAAAAGTACTTGTCAAAGGGAACATTCAAAGAAAATTTTTGATTAAACCGTAAATTCAATCCGTATAAATATTTATCCCAATAAATAATATTTCAAAAGAAAAACTGTTAGAAAATAAAGTTATAAATTAAATTTCAATAAAAGTTACTATTTTTTTATTTTTGTATTTTTTTTAGGAGAATCCAATTTGAGTATAACATTTTCAGATGAGTTGAAATGTCTTTTGACATTTAAATCGTAAGTGGAAACTTTATTTTCGCTATTTGTTAGCAAAAAAGTATATATTTTCAAGCAGAACATTGACTTTTCTTGTTCAAGTGTATACATCTTGTATTTGTAATTGGTTCAACAAAAATGTTTTCTTTAAATATGTATTTTAGCTCTCGGTTTATTTTCTCCGCAGTTATAATAACGTTGGTTCGTAAAGAAAATTTAAGGTAATTGAATTTACACAAAATCAAGTAACGAGTTTGTTACATATTTATGTTTGCTTTTGTATTCTAATGTTTGTAGAAAAAGAAAAAAAGAAAATTATAAAGTGGTGGAAAAAATTATTTGTAACACAAATTAAAGAAAATATAATTTAAATATTCTAGGTCGAAAATAATTTTGTTGGATTAACTTTATATGTTTTTTAATTATAGTTTTTTTCTTTCTGTTTTAGCAGAGTCAGATTTAATTACGAATCATTTCAAGATTTTTTTCATCGTACAGGCTATTATTTGAAGACTATTCGTTCTTTATGAATTTTTATCCTCGTTCAATATGAACATTCGAGCGAACCAATCAAACCGTTCGACAAAACGGAATCCTATGAAGGGACGGAATTTCGAATACAGCCTATTTTATGAAAATGCTTCGCTGATTTGCTTGATTGAGATTTGAATCAGTTAAATAATTGTCATTATCATTTTTTATTTTTTAATTTTTGAAACTTTTTCATTTAGTAATATTTTATGTCTTTTTTTCACTTTAAATTTTTAATTTTGTTGAAAATTTAAAATCCAAGTTCAAACCTTATCAATTTTGTCATTTTTAGATAGTTCATGAAAAAGCTGCTAAAAGTTGGAATGAAATATTTAAGCAAGTTTATGAAATAAGTAACTTTGTGGAAACTTAAATAACATTTTTTATGAATAACAGATGATTTACAAGTCAGAAAACTTGTACATTTTTGTTAGGTTACTTTATAAGCCGCACGTTCGCTTGTATAAAGTGAGAAGTGGCTCGTGTTTTTCACTCGAAAAAATATACCACATAAAATTACTCGGATATTCGGTGGCAACAAGTATTTCCACGTCAACCGTAATATAATTTGACGCACATTGTTTACCCTCACAATAGCATCAAATTTTATGACCAAACATAAACATTTAATGCAATGAATGTGTTACAATTTTCTGAAAACAAAAATATCTTATTTGTAAACGTAATTTTGTTTGTAGACATAATTTTGTTTGTAAACATAATTTTGATTATAAGCATACTTATTTTATTTGTAAATATAAATTTTTTGTAAAGGTACTTTTTTATTTGTAAACATACTTTTGTTCGTAAACAAAAAGAGGTCAGTATTGTTAAGTACAAAAAAACAAACATTACTGTTTACAAAAAGAAATAAATGTTTTTTTGTCTTTAGAGATTATCAGCAATCACTGTGGGATCAGTTTGTATATATATATATAGTACTTTAATATGGTATCGATAACGATTACAGTGAAACCTCTCATAAATGTCACCTTTTCGCATGACAGATGTCGCTTTATCTCTGTTAATGGGAAGCTGAGGGTTATGGGTGCATTTATCAGCGGCTTTTTCATCGTCTTATATTTATTGCTGCGCTCAAATTCACAGCTAATCACGATCCCACGAGGAAGCGGGATTATATGCGCACGTACCCTTCAATTTTAATTCTTCTGATTTTCTGTTCATCTATATTATCACAGCTGCAGAACGAGATTTATAGCTGCAACGCGAGGCCGGAGTAATGTGTTCTGACTCCACTGCCTGTTGCTAAGCTCGATAAATTTTGTCACAGCATGGAAAAGTGGCACACCAAACTCTTTTGTGCATTCGTAAATTTTTTTTACTCAAAATTAATAGCTTGACAGCACATAGAATTTGTCATTCAAACTGACGAATAATCTGCCAAAAAATCAGTTAGAAAAAAATGGTTGTTTTTTTTATTTGTAAACAAAAAAGGTCATTTTTGTTTTGAAAACATGAGAGTTTGTTTGAAAATAAAAACAAGGTCAGTTTTGAAAGCAAGCTTATGTTGTGTAAATCTCATTGAAAATTAAATTTGTTTGTAAAGGTAAAATTTTTTTAATTAAATATTTTATAAAAACTTTTTATCATTTCCTATGTCGGAAGATAAATGAAGAATTAGTGACTGCAGACATTAGAAATTTTACTAAGAAAAACATTTCAAAATAAAAGCTTGAGAAAAAGTTGTCTTGTTTTTTTCTTCTTTTTATGAATAGTGCAAACATTGAGACAGAGTGGAAACGAGTGCAACGTACTACAATAAAGTACTAACACAAAGCACATTCAGAACGCATCTCAATGCACTATAAAATGTCGCGTGCTCAATTTCCTTTTTATATATATATATATATAAATATTACAGTCTCGCGTCAAGTTTTTTTAAACCTGGTTTGACATATCAAAGCTATTGATTGGCTTTTTATAATTTTGATATGTGACATTTCTTTTACTTAAAAACAGAGTTTTAATTTTTTTAACAGTTTGCTTAATTTTAATTTCAAATGTCAACTTTTATTAAATAAAATATTTATTTCATTTTTTTTGTTCGACAAAATTCTATAAATTATTGACATTTTTGGGTTATGTTATTATGGGTTTACAAATAAAAAAGTTTAATACTCGGAAAAAGTTTTATCATTTAAAAAGTAAAGTTTTCTAGCACATGACGTAAAAACAATAATTATTATTTTTAAATTCATAATAATAAAGTTAAAGTTTTGAAAACATATTAACAGTTTTTTATTAATAACATATACAGATAAAAGAGTATTCTTGCTAAAGAAAATTATCCTTTTTTTGCATTAATCTTCATTAATAAGTTGCATAATTAAAATCTTCACTTCATGCTTTTCAGATTCTAAATAGAATCTTGTGAGTGCAGTCATCGCGACTAAGAGTTCAAAGTTACAACTGGCGAAATGTGTTTTCATGAATAAAAGCTCTTCTCATCTTTTTCAAGCAAATTTGCGATGAGATACACGATGTATAACCCAGCCAGCTTCGAGTCTCTTCCGGTTTCGGGACCAAAATCTCTCTCTTCTGGTATCTTTGAGCCGCATATTGCCATCTGTTGACACCTCGTAGGTGCACAAAACCTGTATTACTCACGTGTCTTTGCCTCCGACGAGCACGTTGTTTACATTACATATACTCTCGACCTACCTAGCCTATCTTTGCTGACCGATAGAACTTCTTCTTTCATAATATTATTTGGGTCAGCTGTTTCATTCAAACATTGATGTAAATATAACAGATAATATAACAATGAATATACAAAAACAGTGTAAATAACAGCTTTGTAAACATAAACTGGGTCAATTTTGTGTCGATTAAAAGGTTTTATTAGGTACTGTTTTTATTTGTATACAAACAAATGTAAACATAGAAAAAACATATTGAATACACAAAATAAAGATCATTTTTATTTACAAAAAAAAAAAAATTGTAAACAAACAAGAAAGTGAATTTCTAAATTGTTTTAGTTCCTTGTTTTTTATTTCCTAATTTGTTATTTATTCCTTATTCCCTGTTTTTTAATTCCTAATTTGTTTTTTGTTTAAGTTTTGTGCTTTTGAAAGGCAGTATCTTCATTTCAAAATAAACTTTGCTTAACAAACAACTTGTAACGCAAAAGATTATTAAAAGATGCTTATAAATAATCTGTGAAGAGTTCTTTAACGAAGCAATTAATGGGTATTAAAGTAAATACGCAAAATCGTCTTCAATATCGTTTTCAATCTAGTTTGCCAAGTTTGGCCGTTTACAATGAGGCAAAGTTGAGCCGTTTGATGTAAATAAGTAGTGGGAAGCTGACAGTGCACTTGGCTAAACCACTACGAGAGACTGGGGAATCGTTATCTTGAAGATGTGTGTATACCTATATATGTATATGTTAAGTTATACGTCCAGTGTTATCATGCAAAACATCTCAAAGGACCCATCATCTCAGTGCTTTATTGCCCTGGCAATATTATTCACAATTTCTTTTCGTGTTAATGAACTTCTACGAGAAAATTATGCTTACCGTTGTAACATTAAAAACAGATAGATGGCGGTGTTAATTTAGCATAACCTTTAGTTGAATAAAAAAGTACTGTACTGAAAATAAAAAAATGAGAAATAGTTTTGGTGACAAAAAAAACGAGTTAATACATATTGCAAGATTTTTTTCTGAATTGACAATATATCATATCCGAGTTTGATATAAAATGTAAAGAAACTCGCGGATTCGGTTTAGAAAATCCGGTCCCTCGTCATGTTACGATTGTCATCGAAGAAATATAATTGTGCTCTACATCAAATTTGTCAAGCAAGGTTATAAAGAAAAATGTCGGATTTATGTTAAATTGAAATTCGCTTTTTTATGATTGAAAAATGGTTTTTATAATTCTGTAAAATATTTAATAACAACGTGTAACATAGTATTTTGAAGATTAAGATGTGTAAATATTTATACTATATTTATATGTAAACAACCGTGGAAGGACGAATTTATTTACAATTTGCGGAATCAAAACAAGGACATTTTTGTTTGTAAATATTAAAGTACGAAAGAAGCTTTGTTAGTAAACATAACAGAATTATTACAAAATAAAAGTTTTATTAGTAAATCTAAAAGAGTTGGGTGTCATTACTAAAAGAATTATTAGTAAATAAAACAAGATTAGTAAACAAATCCAAGGTCATCGAGCTTATAACAGCAAACATTTCACTTCATATAACGAAAATTATTGAAGAAAAATTGGCTGCATTGTTTTTATTTAAAAACAATGATGCCATTTTTTGTTCAATATTTTTCGGACAAAATTGCACTCGTACATTTGAACTGATTAACGTTAATATGTCCAATTGATTTCACACAAAAGCTATTGCAGATAATGTCAACGTGACAAGTATAGGGCTCGTACTACCTCGCGTTTTTGTTCTTTTATTCTTTTATATATTTGGTCGCGCGTATGGATATGCAGATTTGAATATCGTCAAATAGCTTGCTTTCACGCGAACAATGAAACTCGAATTTTCACATCCTAGACAATGAATAAAACATTTTTCGCCATGTGGCAAATTTCAATTATTCGACTGAGACATAAATCGATATGTAACCACTACAAACTTTCTGGTCAAGTACATTTTTGCCAAATTTTAAAATTTTACTTTGTCAAAAAACCATAATTTCCAAAACCTTTAAATTTTTAATTTTATTTTCCAACAAAGTAGGATTAATTTTTGTAAACAACAAAAAAATTTTAAATTAAAATATTTGAAGACTGTGTTCATTGCAGTGTAGACAGCGAAATATGAAAGTTGTTCCCCAGTAGACTTTTTCACGTATATCCATATTTTAAAGAAGTTCTCGGTTTACTGATGTATGTACATACACTCGCGTGAAAGGCTTCGCGTCGTTGTACTTCTGAGTCCGTTCGTATATAATAAAAGGGGCTGATTTCTTCATGCATGGATTTGGATGATGCGCCACGTGGCAAAATTCCTAGGGGATGTCGCTCTTCGATTAACTCCGTCACGGCCACTAAATTATTTTTCGACCAAGTGACGTGTTCCTGCAGTAATATCAGTCGATTAATCAAAATGACGAATACACAAAGGAGGGGGGAGGGGTCAATTTGCTTAATTGAAAAGTCTAATAGTTTTCAATCAAAATGTCGAACATAATCAGAGTTAGCATGATTATTATTATTTGTATCCAAATGAAATGTTTTTTATTCGAGTATAACGTTAGTGTTTCTTGTATTGCTGCAATTCAAAGGCAAACCGCCAGACTCTTTGACTTATGATGTGAGGTAAATAATGCGATGTCTCCGTAACTTCATCCGGGTTATTACAAAGCGAGTGGTCGTCAGACATAAGCATTTAACCCCATTTTTGATTCCTTTTAAAGGTCTTTTAGATTTTTTTTCGACCATTAATAAAAAATCTAACACTTGGTTAAACAAGTTTTCATTTACAGTTTTTCATTTTTTTTAAATTTATAGTCTAGAAGTATTTTATAATTTAAGAGTTTTTTTGAAGAAAATATATAATTAACGAGGATTAATTTTAATAAATTAGTTTTTTTTCCCAATACTGTTTTAATTAAATATGAAAAAAATAGTACAAGTATAGATTGAACAATATTGTAAAAAGTGAAAAGATAAATTAAGAAAATTTATTAAGAAGATGATTAATGAAACAAAAAAAACCATGAAGCTAACTTTGATGAAATTTGATATTTAAATAATTAGGTTTTACTTTGTAATTTGAAAATTCTTAATTCTTGAATTGTATTTTAATTTATTTTAAATTATTGTTTCATGTTGACTAATTTGCGAACTACCTGAACATGAAAAAAAAGTTGAAAATGGATTTAGAGAAAGTTTAGCAAATCTTATGCTGTCATACCGAAGTTAAGCCTCATATTTGTACGACTGATTAGTGGGATATTAAGTAAATATAGCCTAACGCATTTACGTTTCACGGTTGCTTATACTGCGATGTCATTTCAAGTTATGCCAAACATTGACTCGCAAACTTTATCGTTACCTATTTTATCTGAAAAATTCCTTTTTCAATTGCAATTATTAAATTTTTTCACAAATTTCAGTCAAACCTCAACACTTTACATTAAAATTCTATCATTGTCCCATTTTTAGAGTAAAAGTTAATACATTTTTAAATTAGACATTTTTTAGATTTAAAAACTCAAATTTACACTTGAGCGTTGCTGTATAAAACCTTCTACAGAAAATTATTATCATTATTTTTTATATAAACATTGGTGTAATTTTTTTTCACTTCCCCACGTCATCCGTCATTGTCATTTAATCAGGTGGAAAAAGTGTCGTGATGATTGCAACGGTGATTGGTGCGCTCTTCTTATCCACTGAATGGCGGATAAATAAGACACTCGTGCCATTCATAGATCGAACTAAGCACGTGCTCGAGGGGAGGTTTTGTTATCGTACGTCATCATCCGGCTGCTGTCCCCCTCTGAGCTATTTATGCCCGTTGATCAGTGTCGCTTGTTTTACGCTCGGATAATAATCCCACGTGAAGCGCAGCCGCGCACCCCTCATCACCAGAAGGCCAAGCGCAAGAAAACTCAAAATGCATTTTTTCATTTTCTAAGATGATATCAAGATCAAAATCTCATTTCGCGCGGCGAATCCTTTAATTCACAAGACGACTTTTTCTTTACATTAATTTTCTTTGCCATCGAAGAAAGCTTAATGGGTACGCTTGATATGGGGTAAAGGAGCTGTAAAATGTAGGCGTAATTGCTGGATAAAATCTTGCTGTAAGTATGAGAATCTTATTCTAGGCCAATTAGAGCTATATAAGCTGTTCTGCAGATAATTTTCTTTTAGCGGTTTTTTCATTCATTTAATTAACAATTTTAAATGTGTCACCTTTTAAATTTTCATTGGGCCCAATTTTTTGTACGTTTGATAGGCCAAGGAACAAAGAAAACATGGTTTTGAAGGTGTGCCCTGAGTTCCAACATTTTGATATTTTTGCTGCATTATTGCTGCAATGAATTTGTATTTAAAATTGTGAGGACATCACTATTTTTTGTCTATTTTAGAACGCAAAACACAAGACAAAAATAACCCCAAAGATGTCTCCTCAACCAGAAAATTTTCGATTTTTTTACGGCTGAAGGGACATTATCTGTAGAATTACTCATATGCAATCGAAAATTAGCAATTTTTCGAGAAAAAAATTGTTTTAGGGAAAAATGTAAAATGTTCAAAAAAGTTAAAACAAATAAAAATATTTTCAAAACAAGTTAAAACAACATAAAAAATGATTAAAACAAGTTAAAACAACATAAAATATCATTAAAACAAGTTTAAAAATGTTATAATATGTTAAAAGCCTGTTTTACCTCGTCATAAACAGGTTTTACGTTGCTTCAACTGGCTATAAATATGTTTTAAGTTGTTTTAACTTGTTTTTACCTTGTTTCAGAAAGTTTTAACCACATTTTCCTACACGTACTGTAAAAGTGGCTTCTTTTCCCACTGTTGATCCGTAAATTTGACCGTAATAATGTCAGATTGTTTTACCGAAAAGCAGTGGAAAAAGAATCGACTTTTTCATTACTTGTAAGAAAAAGTACTGCACTTGACATGTGGAAAAAGTTGGTGATCATCCGCGAGTGTGTGACCCAACTAGCGAAGCGAGTCGGAAAATTTTTACACTCGTGGGAAATCCCCAACTTTTCCCATTTGTCAAGTAAATTACTATTTTTCTATTATTTTTCTGTCATGAATCCTATTTCTTTGTAGAATATCAAAATTCCAAATACTGCAAAGCTAATTAAATAATACATTTGATTTCGGCAGTCTGGCACATAAAACCGAAATTTATTCTCGCTACGCAATAAAGATTTGTCCTCGCGATAAAATACCTTACATACACGTATATTATTGAAGCCGGGTACATTTTCCGCGCACACACGTCGCGCCAATATTTACATTCGACATCGCGGCGTTTTTGAATTATGAACAAAATAAAGATAATCTGGCGAAAAGCAAATAGTTCGACTAGTAATACATGATGCATGTACAATTCATACGTGCTTTTATCGCGATCAAACGGCAAAAATGTTTACCGAGGTTTATTAACGCTGTATCATTATGCTCTGCAAATTCGTGTTATTTCTTTTTTTTAAATTGATGCAGTATTTTCCTCTTTTTTGTTTAACAACAAAATAACCCGACAAATTACGTTTGTTTCTTGTGCAAAGTCATGTAATTAATTTGCTTTTTCGTCCCACGTGCAGTGTTGTAGAAATAACTAATGTTGCTTGTCAATGAATAAAAAAAAGCTGTTATTTGTGCACATCTTGAAAAAGTGTTGTTGAAATTAAATTTCGAGCTCAAATCAAGTTCAAAGAACTTAATCAATCGGTTATCGATAAGTTGTATTATCTGATAAAGGAGACAGGCTTGAACGCTGATGTACAATTGAATGTGCAACTATTACGTTCCGCGTATGTAATTTTAATGCGTCTGTTACTGATAACAACTTTTTTCTTTTGCATAATTTAAACTTAACGTTAATATTTAAAAAAATTATAGACAATTTACATTTTTCGCCAATTTTTATTTTATTATAACTTTCCTTAGTTTTGGTTTTATTTGGTATAAGTTTATTTAAAGTTTTTAGTTCTATTAATTTTGTTAGTTTTCTTAAAATTAAAACTTATTCTAAATAAAAGCTTACTTTTTTATTAAATTAAAAAAAGTTATTAATACATTTTATTTGCAAATTTAATAAAGGTTTGAAACAAATTTTTTGCCGATCACTCGATTTGGCATACAATAATGTATATAACGGCAATAAATTCGTTTTATTTCGAAACTTTTTTTTCGCAAGAAACCGTAGCGTACATGAGAAATGAACGCTCCCACTCCTCTTCAGTAAAATCAGCCAGGCGAAGTGGCACTCGTCGTATGTGCCGAGACAGGGGGTGTGGGGATTATCGAAACCACATGCACAAGTCTTCATTCTTCACGTTCCCTGAACTCGCATTTCAACCATGATTTTTTTTTCACCCGTATATCACTATACACAGCCAGTTTAATTTATACTCATATTAGCTATATAGAGATATTCTTATGTCTAATTAAAAGTCGAATTTTTGTTTGAAAAATTATTTTCAGCCAATAATAAATGAATAAAAAAGTTTTCTTGCAATTTTATTAAACCCACGGATTTTAATAATAAATCAGAGCAAATTTTTCATATACCCTTGTGAAAAGCTCGTTTGCATTGGTTTTTGTATCGGACTTTGTAAAAATATTTCCGTTCAAGTGTTCTCTCAAACGTCGAGTAGGTTTCCGATTAAAATTTATTTAATTGCAATATTAATATTAAATTATGAATAAAATTAATGTAAAAAAATTAATTACACTTGTTACTTCAAAAAATTAATTTCATTTTGTAGTTAAAAAAAATTGAATATTTTGGCGAAAAAATTTGAAAGAAATACTTTTCCAATCGTGTATTGTGTACACAGAGAAAAAAGTATCTACAAAAAAAGCTGTCCAGTATATTAGCAGCAAGCTATTTTGGTTCTTGAGGTTGTCGTGGCAAAGTTGAAATGCAACGTCGAAGTCGAGCTATTAACCACGATTCCATTAGAGTTCTTCCGAAACGCCATTTAAGCGTGACGGAAAAATAGAAAAAGAAAAATATGTATAGCACATTTTACGTCCCTTTATAGTAACGAAACACACTCAAACTGTACTGTACAAAAGTGCGCTTTTCAAGTTCGATGAACTTTCCGCACTGTTTTCTTCGGCGTATAAATAAATGAATCAAACTATTTTGGACATTCTTTTGGGACATTTATTTGTTTTGTCTCAAAACACTGGCTGTATTTAAAACCCTACACAAAAGTTCTATACTGTATAAAAAAGGTGAATCTTCAAATTCTTGTCAAATAATTTTTGTGAATTAGTTTTTTTAATGAACATTTTTGTTTAATTAAATTTTTTCAGAAATTAAAATGGTCATTTCAAAAAAATATTCTTTCTCAAAGAGTATTACATTATCTCACGTACGAGACATTAGCTGAACGATTTGGACGTGCCTATCACGATTCGCTAAATTTACTTTTCACATCTCATTACTTGTACCTGGCTGTACGTATCAATCGCTCGCAGCTTTTTGCCGGGAGAACCCAAATTTATCATCGCCATATCTTGTCTGGTTTTCTGTATCAATATTCATAATAATGTTCACACGTTTATTCTGTGATTTATGTCAACTCTACACTTTAGCAATATATCTTTAAATTGCAAGCTGTCCAAAGTCATCTGTGTTCCAGCCACAATGTATGCTTTTTATTGTTTTTCCATTTTTCAACTTTCTTCAATCTCAAATTTTAATTTCAAAATTATTCAAGAAAAAAAGAAGTCAAACGTAAACGTTGAAAAACGTAATTTTTATCAAACAAATTTATGTTCATTAACTTAGCAGGTCACATTAGGGCAGAATTAAATCGGACCTAGTGGAAAATATAGTGTTTAATTAGTGCTACTTTAGTGCTAAATTGAAAATTTTAGTGCTAATTAACTAAATGAAACAAGTAAAAAAATTGCTGGTATAAGTTTAGGCTAGCATGAGACACTTATGTAAAAACAATTCTAAACAGCTTATTTGGGCATAAAAATTACATGCATTTAGTGCTAATTTATTACTGAGTGAAAAATTGTTATATTTTATTGTCAAAGAGCGGACTTAAGACCAAATAAATTTAGCTATAAAAAATAAGAAAGTTGGTACTAATGTTTAACAGTCACAAATAATTCGTAATTCGAATCTTGATTTCAAATATCATTTACAGTAAATGATAGCAAATTATCATTTAGTAGGGGTAAAATTAACTATAAGTATTTTTAATACTGACAATTATCCCTGAAAAGAATACATTTTGAAGAATTTTATTATTCAAATAAAAATCCCTCGAAAAAATAAATAATCGTCCAAATGTAGATCTAAATTTAATTTTTTTTATTTAGAATTAAAATCAGATTCGTTGCATAAATATTTTTATTTTAAAATAACAGTTTAAAGAAAGTATCAATTAGAATAACTGTGCAGAAACTATGAATTACTGCAATTTAAATTCAAGTTCCCAGGAACAAGGATTTTTATATAAAATAAACTAAAATAAAAAAATTGTACACTGAGATTTGAACTCAAGTCCCCAGAAACAAGAACTTTTATAAACAAAAAAACTAAAATAAAAATGTTTTCCTCTGAGATTTGAGTTTAAATCCTAAAAAAATAAGTTTTTGATCTATAAATAATGAATAATTTTTTGCAATGAGATTTTTTTATGTTTCGTAAAATATATATTCTTTGTAATTAAAAGGGCCGAATCAATAAAATTGATGGATTTAGTTTGCAACTTATCCAGACAAGTTTTGAGGGTGGCAAAAGGCAATTTTCAGGATGACTGGAAAGGTTAGAATTCTCTGGTACATTTATCGTCCCTGGTTCGTTGCAAGAAACTAGGTTAGGGATGTCGACAAATTAACTTACAACGCACTATTATATCCTCGCTCTTAACTCTCTATACATCAACTTTATTCCCATCTATTACACCACTCTGTATAATCTTATCAAGCACAGAAACATGCTCGAAATTAACGATACCACTTTGACAAGTGTTTTCGCGATAATTAATTATGTCAGCAGATTTTTCAAGCTGCATTCATATTCATTCAACAGTTTTCTCATACCCCTTTTTCTGACAGAGTCATTCATTTTTTGCTGCTTTTAGAAATTATTTTCCTTTAAAAAAATAATTTCAATTAAGTTTTTTTAAAAATAAATTACAAATGTTTTTTTTGTTTGATAATTTTATTAAGATAAAAAAAGCTTTTTTCTTGTACAAATTTCTGCTGAAATCGTGTAACGTGACAAGCACTTATTTCCATTGACAGAACTGTATCTATTGGTCGACGTTAACAGCTGCAGAAATCCGATTCAGCAAACTATACCAAAACTCCAATTATTGTCTGTGAAATCCGGAAACTGTCATTTTCCTATTATATATAGCACACATTTTATTGAAAAAAAAAAATAATAATTGTTCATGTAATTAAGCAAATTTATTATCGATTGGGTTTCGTCAACGAGACACGTGGATTTGAAAAAAAAATGTAGACAAAAAAGAGTTAAGTTGAGTGCTGTTCAGCGCAAATTAATTAAAGATGTGTGTTTTTTTCACATGTGACGTTGAACCTTATGAAAAAAAAGAGAAAAAAAATGAAAATTACAAGTGGCTCACGTACGTAATTATATTCATCAGCTCGACTTTGCTTCGTTAATAAAAAGTACTCACAATTTTTCTAATACTTTATACACATATTTTTCTCGATTCAAATTTTGAAACGCTGATGACGCTCGCTTTTCTACGTTTAAATTAAAAAGTTTTGTTTTTGACTAATGAATGGGTCACGTTTCGTGAAATTAATTAAAAAAACTTTCATTTTACATCTGTTTCAAGAAAATTAATATACAAATATTAACTTTGTTAACAACATTAAAACTTAAAGTAGAAAAAAAATTCGTTTCTGAACTTTTTTCAGAGAAATTCAAGTTTATGGACTAGTTTTAAACTTAAATTATAAAATGATAAAAAAAATTTTGCAAGGGAATTTAGGATTTTTAATTGTTTTAAGTTTAATTTTGTATTATTAGTAAAAGTTTGGTTCAATTGAAAAATGTTAACACGATAAATGTTAATTTTTATTTTCAGGTACGTATTATTGGGTATTTATTAAGCGACGAGAAACAAGCCAGTGACTGGCAGGAAATCACGTGTAAATTTACAAACTGGATACAGAGTAAAGAGCGGAATATCAGATGTACCACCTACGGCTTGACAGAGGTAAAGGAGTTATATTTATAAATTTAACGCGCACGAGACGAAGCACATGGCACGTGTGAACTCCCAAACGATTATATACTTTTGCGCCTGAAACAATTTCTAAAATGATCCGGATAATTTGTCAGCAGACAAAAAAAAATAAAATTAACAAAAACATTTACTTTTAACAAGTTTGTACTTTTTCAAACAAAATTTTTTGTTCATTTGCAGATTTAAGTACAAAACAAGTACAACTTTTTTAAAACCTTAGGATAATATTAGATAAAATCAAAATTTCAATTAATTATTGTTTCAAAAGTTCAGATTAATAAAATCCCGAAATTATCGGGATTCAGACTGCTTTTAGTTTCATCAAAGACAATCAGATTTAACGTGAAACAAAAGTTACGAGAGCACGGTTATTAAGAGGATTATTGTAAGACGACTGAGGCAACGCCAGAGAGCAGAAGAGATGTATAGATTGAAGAAAGAAACAATGTGTGGCTCGGAACCGTAATGCCTGCTGCGATATGTCTAATGGACTGTTGCACTCTGCTGGCAACGGAAACAAATTAGGACCGATTAGCTGGGCTTATTTAACATCTTTTTCTCGCAATTTATTTGCACGACTTTAGCTCAACTTTTTTCTATAACAAAATTAACTCTTCACTTTTCATTTTTAATTCTGCTATAAACATTTTGCTAAACTAACTTGTTTTATGAAAAATTTTAATTAATTACTGTACAGTTGATTTTGTTTTTTTGAAATGTAATACCACTTTCGTTTTTGCATTTTTTGTAATCAAAATTATTATATAGACATGTGTTTTTGAAGTGAATAAAAAGAGACTATTGGTTATACGCGACTGTTTCGCAAAATGATTGTGGTCTTAATGCTTGTTTTAAAGGAAAGTCTACAATACCGCAGACGGTTTTCGTTTATTCACTCTGCCTGCTCTGGGTATTAAACTTGAAACCAGAGTTGAGCATAAGAAAAACAAATGAGATCAAACAGTTTGAACAAAATAAAATTAATTATATCAAACAATCCATATCTTATTTTCTTATGCGAAAGGAAATTTTTTAATTTTTTATTTTAAACCAAATTTTAAACATTCAATTTTTTTTTAACAAGGTTATTCAATATTATCAGCTAAACAAATCTACCGAAGAAAGATCACTTGAAGAAGTTCAAAGGAAGGAAGAAAAAGAAAAGAATTGTGAGTAAGTTTTTAGGGGTCTGTTTAGCAGCCCGGAAGAAATCGTACTTTATTGTTTTCGTTATTTTTTGCTTTCGTTTTTTCCTTTTTTTTGATCAATAAGAAATAAAACAAATGTGATATGAAAGTTAAAAACAAATTCATGAGACAGGAAAAGTAAAATTAAATCAGCTTAAAATTATTTTTATAAAACTTCGTAAATTGACTTGTTGTATATAGATACTTCAGAAATAAAAAGAAACGATCATTGAAGGGTGAAATCTTGTATTGTACAACTTGTCAATAATATTAATTAATATGTCTCCTCGCGTATGACTTTTTTTGTATAGCGAAAAAAACAACTTTTAATTAAGAAAAGAAAATTGTACGCTCTAATTCGTTAATATTATTATTTCTCAACTAAATTTTTTTTATTAAGTAAGTCAATTAAATTGTTATATATGTATTCAGAGAAAAGAGTTTTCACTTTGATAATCAAACTAACATAATGATGACAACAAGATAGAATTTTATGTCTTTGTAATGGATCATAATGTGACTTTAACTTTGCAGATAAAATGCTCTTTGAAGCATTGGTTTATTACTTAGCAAATCATAAAAAAAGAAAAATAGCACAACTGCAAATTGGAGCTAATTAAATTTATAATTTAATCTTGTCGAGTTTTAAATTTGTTATAAATGTTTCCGGCTTTGCATTTGAGTGGAAAAATAATTATAAAATGGCATTTTCTTGATTTGATGATTAAATTTGAGTGACTATTCAAGTTAACTAATTATTCTGTTAACACATTTTTTAAATAAAATATAAAAAAATGATAATATTTGAACTTTTTATGGGGGAAGAAACAAATTTGGAAATTTGAATACTTCATGTTTAAAATTTATAGATTATAAAAATGGTTAACAAATTTTTTGTTGGTAATCAAAGGGTTAAAAAAAGTGTAAAACTTTGGTTAAAATTTTGTCGGCTATCGTGATAAAGATTGGCATTTTAAGTAGCAGGGAACCATGTGCAGGACGTGTTCGTCTCTAAGAACAATCCGTCAAATACTTGTGCTCCGTCTCAACAACTGCCCTCAACAGCTCAAGTTGAGGGTTGCATGCGCTTATGTGTCAGGCAGAACAGTGCAACGGGAAAAACACCGGGATTAATATTCACAAAGTAATTTAAAAACAAGTTAACCAAGAAAATTTAACAAACAATTTCTATAACTAATTTGTGTACGTCGATAAAGCTGTTATCTGCAAGTAAATTTTGAAAAACAACATTTTAAGGAGCATTGAAATGCCGATAAGGCAGTTATCTGTAAAAGAGTTTTTCTATTTATAAAGTTTGTTTTGTTTATAGAATGTAATAAATTTATGAAAATATAAGTCTGTTAAACTCTGGAAACTGAGAACAGAGAAAAGTAAACAAAATTCGTGAACGTCTTGATCTTTCATGGTTGCTCATATTTTCACTATCTTGGTTGAAAATATTTTCAGAAAAACTTATATAAATTTTCGATATAAAATTGCTCGCGTGGTATAAATATTCTGAAAACAAAACTCTGAAGAATGTAAATTTTGTTATGTACAAATTTTTCATTCAGTGGTTCTCAACATCAAAGAAAAAATATCCATAATTCTACATCTTTTTAATTAAAAAAGTTACATGAATATTTTAGTTAATCGGGTCAAGCTGGAAAAAAATTAGAGGAACAGAATTAAATAACTAAGAGGAAGTACATGTGCATTTTAAAACTCAACAAGGCGAAAAGTTATTTTCAAAACTAAATACAATTTATTAGTGTGTACTTGTGTTTAAAGAAACTGTGAATGTCAAATTAACGATTTCGAAAAATTTCTGAAAGAAAAAAGAAAGTCTTTTCAAAAGCACATTTTATTCAGAAAATGAGTTATATTTTACTGCATTTCTACACTAATATGAGTAATTAGTCTAGACAAATTAATAAAACTTAAATCAATTTTTAAAAAATAGAAATTATAAAACATTTGAAAATTTAAAAATATGGAACATTTGAAAATGTGAAAATTTTGGAAAACTTTGACAATTTGAAAAATTAAAATGTTGAAAAAACTATAACATTAAAAAAACTCGAAAGTTAACATATTTTAAAAAATTGACGAAATATGAATATTTTCAAGATTATTAAATTTTTCCAAATTTGTTGCAAAAATTGTAAATTTAATGGGGAAAAATTTCTGTAACGCAACAGCAAAAATCAAAAAGTTATTTTTTACATTGAATTTATGCTCAATCGATTAGTTTTTAAATGTAGAATAAGAGTACCAAATATTAAATTTTTTTGTTTTTATTTATCAAAGTTATAAACAATTGAAATCTTGTGTCGATTCAAATCATTCAAATTAAGCTCAGTTTTATGTCAAATAAAAGATAATGAATTGCATTTTTATAATCTACAAAAAAAATCTTAAAAAATCTTTGTTTATTTGTTTATTTATGCAAAATAAAATTTAAAATTAAAAAACAAACATGTTCCACGCGTCGCACAGTATTTTTCTTGTTACCAATCGATAGGAAATTTAATTTTCTATTAAAAACCGTCGGAAAAACTTCCGGCCCGAATATGTGAAAAAAGATATAGCTATTTGTTTAACAATCTAACGTGCGCACCGAGCGAGCCGCGCGTCTGTCCTAGTGGCGCGCGCTGACTTCTACGCTAATCAAGAATGAACTTGTTTTTGGAATTCTGACATATAAATAAATGTGGTCGACTGAAACGATAGAATAATTCATTTTTTCGCAATTTCCAGTGAAAAAGAATAGTGTTGCACAATTAAAGCTCTCGAAAACATTGCAAAATGAGTTAAAAACTGTGTTGTAATTCTCTCAACAAAGAAAAACACAGTCGTGTTTATAAAAATGTTAGTTTGGTTACCGAAAAATGAAAATCGGATTTCCACAATGTGATTGGTAAATTCATGTACGATTCTTGTCGACGTGCTATAAGCAAACAAGATGTAACAGTTAAGACGTTAGAAATCAGGTAGCTTATCATTATAGTTTCGCAAATTTGCAATTCGTTTTTATTATGTATTTCTTTACTTTTTCTTTAATTTTATTAGCGGGAATTCCCGAGAAGAATAAGTCGACGAACAATTATCTTCTAAAGAAACAAGCGATTTGGAGCTGTCTGACAATTTGCAGGAGAAACTCGACTCGACCTACAAAAATGCAAAACTTGAAAAAAAAATTCTTTTCGAAAGGGAACGTCGCATCGCTCGAAAAATGCAAAATCCAGAACGATTGTCTAAACGTTTGAAAGATGACCAGGAGGAGTGCGATGAGAAAGATGGATCCGAAGTAACGTCAGCGAAACGTAAAAAATCGAATCATGTTGAACTTGATGAAAAGTACGTTGAAGACATAAAGGCAGCTTTGTCTCGTGAACCAAAACGGAGTGGCAAAATTAAGGTGTTGACGACGCTTGCTAAGGACCTAAGCATTCGTCAAATGCGAAGTTATTTCGAAGTGTCCGTCAGAATGGCTTCAAGAGCAAAGAAGCTACGCAAAACAACAGGGTACAATACGTCTCCACCAAAAAGGAAAGGCCGCTCAATACCGGGCAGTGTGATACAAAAAGTAAAGGATTTATATCTGTCTGACGACGCGAGTCGCATGAAGCCTGGAAGTAAAAATTACATTTTTGTTAAAACAGAATCGGGATGCGAACACCGCCAGAGTCGTTCATTGTTTTACAATATTGATGAGCTGCAAACGATGTTCATCATGAAATACCCCGATATTAAAGGGGAGTCTGAAGTGAATTTTCAGCCCCATGATAGAATTATCGTAGGAGGCTGAAAGTTTGTAGGTATATTGGGATTGACAAAACAAACATTTTGGCAAAAAAAGGGGGGGTCCCCCACCCCCTA